>JAQZBX010079618.1:0-13975 GCA_029593785.1 Cabassous unicinctus | reverse complement strand
GTAGACAGCATACGGATGGGTTTTATTTCCTTATCCATTCTGCCAATCTGTGTCTTTTGTTTGGAGAGATTAATCCATTAACAGTCAATGTTAGCACTGTCAAGGCATAATTTGCATTAGCCATTTTTTCTTTCAGTATGTATATATCATATTTTGTGTTTAATTCTCTTTTTATTGTTTCAGTTATATTTTCTAATAATCTTCCTTTCTACGCTCTCCTCAAACCCTCACTCTTCTGTTTTTTTTTTTCTTTCAACCTGCAAAACTTCCTTTAATATTTCTTGATAGGTAGATTTCCTGTTGACAAACATTCTTAATTCCTGTTTATCTGTGAATATTTTGAACTTTCCCTCATTTTTGAATGCCAGCTTTGCTGCATACTAAATTCTTGGCTGGCAGTTCTATCTTTTAGTACTATGTCCTACCACTGCCTTTCCCCCTCCATGGTTTCATTTGAGAAAGCAGCACTTAATCTTATTGAATTTCCCTTGTATATGATGGATCTCTTATCTTTTGCTGCTTTCAGTATTCTCTCTTTTTCTTCAATGTTTAGCAATTTTTTAAGTATGTGTCACAGTGTATGCCTGTGAGGATTTATACCATTTTGAGTGTTCTGCCCCTTCTAGACATGTACATCCATGTCCCAAAAAGATTTGGGAAATTTTTAGCCATTATTTCCTACAACACTCTTTCTGCCCACTTCCCCTTCTCTTCTCCTTCTGAGATAACTGTGCCTGTTTGTGCATTCTGTGTAATCATTCTGTTCCCTGAGTTCCTGCTGAATTTTTCCCATCTTTTTATCTATTTGTTCTGCTATCTGTGCATATTCATATATACTATATTTGACATCACTATTTCTTTCCTCTACCTGTTCAAATCTGTTGTTATGTACCTCCAGCATATTTTTTATTTTTTGCTTTGTGCCATTCAGCACTATCAGATCTTTTATGTATAGTTATTATTTATTTTGTACATTCCCCCAGTTTCTTCTTAATGTCCTTAATCACTTCCTTACCTTCATTAAGCTGATTCATGATTTTTTGGACATCCTTGATTAGTTGATACACTTACTGCATTGCCTCCTGTTTTTTTTTTTAGTTTGTTCATTGGACTGTGTCATGTCTTCCTGTTTCTTATTATAGCTTGTAATTTTTTACTGTTGTCCAGGCATCTTCTTATCTTGATGGGCATATTAATACTGTTAGCTTCTTTTTCTACTCTAGAGTTTTATTTTGTTTATTGTTCTGTTAGCTTCCTCTTTGACACTTGGTTCTGCTTATTCTATACCCTAGTAGCTGTCCGTGTTCTGTTGAAAAAAATTAAGACCATATAAAAGGAAAGAGAGAAGAAGAGAAAAACAATAACAGTAATAATTAAAAGATAGAAACAGAAACATAAAAGAGCCAGAAAAAATAAGTAATAAAAGTGAAAAATTATTTTAAAAAACACAAAGGAATAAGCATAAAATAGGTAGAATAAAAAATGAAACAAGAAAAATAAAATAAAATGAAAGCTTGGCAAGATAAGAAGAAAAAAATAAAGAAAACCAAACAAGAGAAGATGGAATGAAAGAAAAGCAATGAAGAGGGAAAAATGAAATGAAGAAAAGAAATAAAGAAACTAAGTGAGGAAAAAAGGAAAAGATAAAAAGGAAACAAAGAAAGAGAAAACTCAAGGAAAAAGAAACCCAGGAAAAACAGGCTTCTGTCTTAGATCCTTAGCAACTGTCACAGGCTGCCATGCTCATCAATGTGTCACCCGTCACCCTGCAGACTGCCATCCACAGGAAAGGTACTTGATTTTAGAGATTAATATAAAGAATTAAAATTAAATTATATATATATATATACATACATATAATATAATATATATGTATATAATAACAGATCAAAAAAATATAAAACAAAAAAATCTCAGTCAGTATATTCCCTGCCATGAGGTGCCAATTGGGGGCCTGACTACTCCCTTGATCACCCTCTGGATCCCTTCTTTTAGGAAGTACCACTGATTGAACCAGGGATTTAGCACATGTGTGGCAGGTGTTCCTCCACTGAGCTATACCCACTCCACAGGTTAGGTAGGCTTCTGAAAGCCTATCTGGCTCTCCTCATCGTTTTTCCCCTCAGGTGAGTGGGGCTTCTAACACTTTGCAGGCTCTCTCTCCTCACTTACTTTTCTCCTGGACTGATAGGCATCTTTTTGCCTTCCTCCTCACTCACCTATTTCCTCTCTCTCCCAGGATGGATAGGTGTGGCAGTCTGCCTGATAAGATTCCACCTCCCCTCTCCCTGGGTTGCTTAAGTGCTGGCTGGAGTCTTTTTTCCCTCTTTTCTGCCCACCCTGTCTCTCCTCAACCTTACACTTCATTCTCTCTGAGTTTTCTGAGTGCCAGTCCCCCACCTATTTGCCCTTCAGCTCTTCCATGGGTAGGTGTCTTTCAACCTCCACATGCTAGGGTAGCTGCAGCCAATATTCAATGCGGCCTCAGCTGGCCAAACTCACTCAAGAGAAACCACTCTCTGCCCTCTGCCAGACTCTTCCTCTCAGGGAGTAGGACTGTTTTAGTTAGCTGGAGTAAGCCAGGTTTTTACTAGTCTATTCACCTTGAGGTTGGGGAATATGTGTCATTCCCAGCCAGAGTGGCAAGCAACTCATGGTTTTCATTTGGCCTCTTTTTCTCTATATACCCTTCCCACCTGGGTGAGGCACAGCATTCTCTTCGTCTGCAGATCCACAAAGCAGCTCTTTTGGATAGCGTTTTGCTCTTCCTCAGTTGTTTTTGTGCAAAAGTTGAGCCCTGCCTACCTACTCTGATGCCTTTTTCTTGGAAGCCCTTAATTTGCTATTGGGAATGAAATATCTTTCTTGATATTCTCTTCTGCTTGTTTATTGTTTTGGTATAGAAATACTGTAAAGTTTTGTGTGTTGATCTTATACCCTGTCACATGGCTGAATTCACTTATTTGTGTTAGGAGTGTCATGTATTTTTCAATTATCTTTATGTAGGATCATATCGTCTGCTAATACGGAATGTTTTACTTCTTCCTTTCTAAGTTGAATTTTTAATTTCTTTTTCTTGTCTAATTGCTCTGGCAAGAACTGCCAACAAGTACAATGCTGAATAACAGTGATGACAGTGGGCATCCATGTCTTCTTCCTGATCTTAGAAGGAAGGCTTTCAGAGTTTCATTATTAATTAGGATTTTAGCTGTGAATATATGTGTGTCATATATTCCCTTTATCAATTTAAGGAAGTTTCCTTCAATTCATATTGTTCTAAGTGTAACAATATGAATTACAGATGATTTGAACTTACAATCATGTAGCTATACATGTAGCTATACAACATGTAGTCTATACAACAACACTTCACCCACACACTACACTGTTGTGGAATATTTGTAACAATTTGTTATAAAATCATGAGAGTATTACTACTATGGTTTATAATGTACATTTGGCATGTTTTCTCCATATCCACCTATTATTGACCAAGTACATCTTTTGTGTTGATGCAAGAATATTACAGTATTGCTGTTAACTATAGTCCATACATTACATTAATTGTATTTTCCAGGCTTCTCCACATACCCACCACCTTGCAATAGTGAAATACATTTATTCTAGTTCACAGAATGACATTCTTTTATTTGTACTGTTAACCGCAATTCTCATCCACCTCTGAGTTCACTGTGTTATTCAGTCCCTAGATCATTCTCTAGCTTTCTTTCAATTGACTTTTACATCCCTAGACTCTGCTTTTCAGCCACAATCCCACTTAATCAGTATTCCTTCACAGCCCTCCTTTTATCTCCTAACAACCTATACTCTAGGTTTTATCTCTATGCGTTAATTCGTATTTAGTTCATATTAGTGACACCGTGCAATGTTTATCTTTTTGTGTCTGGTTTGTTTCACTTAGAATAATGTCTTCAAGAGTCTCCCATATTATCATGTGTCCCAATTTCATTTCTATTTATGGAAGGATAGTATTCTGTCATATGTATATACCACATTTTGTTTATCCATTCATTGTTTGATGGACACTTGTGTTGTTTCTACATTTTGGCAGTTGTAAATAATGCTGCTATATACATGGGTGTGCAGAAGGTTGTGTCACAATTTTCAGTTTTCTGGATATTCTTCGTACAGGAATAGCAGGATCATATGGCAGTTCTATATTTACTTTACTGAGTAACTGCCAAACTCTCCTCCACAGAGCCTGCACTAATTTATAAACTCACCATCAGAGAAGAAATTTTCTTATTTCTCCACAATGTTTCCAACAATTATCGTTTTCTGTTTTATTTTTTTTTAAATGGCCATTCTCTGTGGTGTGAGAAAATATCTTACTGTTGTTTTGATTTGCATTACCCAGATAGCTACTGATATGGAACATTTTTATGTGCTTTTTTTATTAAATAAATTCAATGCTTTATTTGGATTTCTTTAGTTCTTTTAATAATATTTTTTTAAATTTTAAGTCATATTTAGATTACATAAATGTTACACAAAAACTATAGGGATTCCCATATGCCCAACTCCCAACACCTCCCATACCCTCCAAATAAATACCCTTCATTAGTGTGACACATTCATTTCAATTGATACATGCTTCATGAGGCTTTACCATTAAGCTTTGACCATAATTCACATTGTAGTCTACATTTTCTCCCACACAATTCCGCATATTATGTGATGATATAAAATGACACATATCCATCATTGCAGTGTGATTCAGGATGATTCCCAAGTCTCAAAAAAGCCTTCATATTAAAATTGTTTTTCCCTTTCCCTGCCCCCAGAGAATCCAGTAGCCACTGGCTCCACATCAGTTTTGTAATTTCTTCCATTGCTAGAAACACAATATGTCTATAGTAGAAAACCAGTAAGTCCATTCTAGTCCATAGTTCTTTTCCCAATCCTGAGGATTCTGGGATGGTGTTGTCCACTCCACCTCTAATTGAGAGTGGGCTTGTATACCATGGGGAAGATAGGATTATCTTGCTTGCAGTTCCTTGGGAACTCCTCTGTGGAGGAGAGTTTGCAGTTCCTTGCTCTCTGTTCCTTGGATGGTCAATGTCCATCATCATCTCATTGTAAGTTGTCCTGGGTGAGTCGAATGAACTGTAGAGTAAGTGCTGCAACTCTGCTGATTTTCAGGCCAAACTGGCTAATGGACAGACCAAAGACTCGTGTACATTGGATGTACAGCTATAAACTCCAGAACCAAGTATAGGTTTAAAAAGAAAGGACAGATGAGTCATGTGTAGGAAACACATAATTGAGTCAAACTGTATCACTCTCAGGAGAACAAACTCCAAAGTAGGGCCCACTGGCAAGGTACCAAGCTGGAGAGATCTGACTTGACTATAGGACCTAGGTGTCTACAGAACCCTCAGGAGCTCTACTATTTGGGGTAGTAACCACTTTGGTAGTCTATGAGATCCTGCTGAGATGTACGTAAACAATACCTCTGGGTTGACCTCCAGACTCACTTTGGAGTCTCTTAGCCATATAAACTCATTTGTCATTACCTTTCCCCCTTTTTATTTAAAGTATTTTTCCAGTTACATTATTAGTTGGTACTTGGTACTAATAACTTGTTGCCAGGGACACTCATTCCCAGGAATCATGTCCCACACTGTGGGAATGTAATGCATTTATATGCTGAGTTTGGCACAGAGAGAGGCCACATTTGAGCAACAAGAAGGCTCTCAAGAGGCAACACTTAGGCACCCCCACATGTATAGGCTAAGTTTAAATTTCAAGATCAAAGGCTCATAAGCACAGTCATCAATATCAAGGGCCCATGAGTAGATCATCGTCCTTCACCAGATTGCCACTGCACTTGATAATATAAATTCAAGAAGCTTTTTTGGAGATTTCTCAGAGCTTTCAATATATAGGATCATGTCATCTGCAAATAGTGAAATTTTTACTTCTTCCTTTCCAATTTGGATATTTTTTTTTATCTTTCTCTTGCCTCAGTGCTAGAACAAGTACTTCTAACACAATGTTAAATAGGAATGATTATAGTGGACATCCTTGTCTTGTTCCCTATTTTAGAGGGAAAGCTTTTAGGATTTCACCATTGAAGATTATGTTAACTGTGTGTTTTTCATATATACCCTTTATAATGTTCCGAAAGTTTCCTTCTATTCCTATCTCTTGCACTGATTTTATCAGGAAAGTGTGTTATATTTTGTCAAAGGCTTTTTCTGCATATATAGAGATGATCTTTTTTTTTTATTATTTCACTCTGTTTATGTAGTGCATTACATTAATTGATTTTCTTATGTTGAACCATCCTAGCATATCCGGGATGAAACCCACTTGGTCATGATGTATAATTCATTTGATGTGTTGTTGAATATGATTAGCAAGTATTATGTTGAGGATTTTAGAATCTAAGTTCATTAAAGGGAATTAGCTGTAATTTTCCTCTCTTGTGGCACCTTTTTTGGCTTTCAAATTATGGTAATGTTGGGACCATAGAATTAGTAGGGTAATGTTCCCTCTACTTTTATTTTTTGGAAGAGTTAATGCAGGATTGATGTTAGTTCTTTCTGGAATATTTGGTAGAATTCACATATGAAGGCATCTGTTCTTGGTCTCTTCTTATCTGGTAGATGTTGGATGACTGATTCTCTTTACTTTTAATTGGTCTGTTGAGTTCAATAATTTCCTCTTTCGTCAATGTAGGCTGCTTGTTAGTTTCTAGGAATTTGTCCATTTCCTCTAAATTACTTTTCTTGTTGGAATATAATATTTCAAATTATCCTCTTATGATATTCCTTATTTCTGTGGGGTCAATGATGATATCGCCTTTCTCATTTTTTATTTTGTGTATTTGCGTCTTCTCTATTTTTTTCTTTGTTAGCCTGGCTAAGGGTTTGTCAAATTTATTGATCTTATTGAAGAACCCGCTTTTGGTTGTATTTACTTTTTCTAGTGCTTTCCAATTTTCTAATCCATTTAGTTCTGCTCTAATTTTGGTTATTTTCATCTTTCTACTTCCTTTGGGGTTAATTTGTTGTTTTTTTTCCAATTCTTCCATGTGTGCAGTTAAGTCTTCACTTTTAGCTCTTTCTTCATTTTTGATATATGCATTTATGGCTTTGAATTTCTCTCTCAACACAGCTTTTGATGCATCCCATAGGTTTTGATATATTGTGCTGTCATTTTCATTCATTTCAAAGTAGTTACTGATTTCTTTTGAATTTTCCTCCTTGACCCACTGCTTATCTAAGAGTGTGTTGTTTAACTTTCATATCTTTGTGCCTAATCTGGCTCTCTGGCCATTACTGATTTGCAGCTTCCTTATATTATGGTTAGAGAAATTGCTTCTTATAATCTCAATCTTTCTGAATTCATTAAGATTTTTTTCTGTGGCTTAGCATGTGGTCTATCTTGGAGTACAATCCATGAGCATGTGAGAAGACTGTATATACCACTGTATTTGGTGTAGTGTTCTGTATATGTCTATAGGATGCAGATCTTCTAATGTATTAATCAAAGTCTTTTTTTCTTTACTGATTCATTGTTGAGATGTTCGTACTAATGGTGATTATGGTGTGTTAAAATCCCCCACTATAATTGTAGAGGTATCTATTTCTCCATTTGGTTTTTTAAGTGTTTGCCTCATGTATTTTGAGGCACCACTGTTAGGAGTATAAATGTTTATGAGTATTCTTTCTTATTGAAAGATTACCACTTTCACTAATATATAATGCCTGTCTTTGTCTGTTACACCAGATTTGCATTTAAAGTCTATTTTGTCTGATATTAATATAGCTACTTCCACCCATTTTTGGTTATTTTTTGCTTGTAAGATTGTTTTCCAGCCTTTCACTTTCAGGCTCCTTGAATACCTGGGTCTAAGGTGGGTTTCTTGTAGACAACATATAAATGGTTGATATTTCCTTATCCATTCTGCCAATCTGTGTCTTTTGACTGGGGATTTTAATTCATTAACATTCAGTGTTATTACTTTCAAGGAATTTCTTATATCAGCCATATTTTCTTTTCATTTATATATATCATATGCTGTTTTTATTTCTCTTTTTGTCTTTTTAGTTGTTCTTACTATCTCCTCCAACTCTCTCTCTCCTCTTTTTTTCCTTTCAACTTGCAGAACTCCATTTAGTATTTCTTGAAGGGCAGGTTTCATATTGTCATACTCTCTTAATTTCTGTTAATCTTTGAATATTTTGACCTCTCCATCAATTTTGAATGCCAGTTTTGCTGATTAGAATATACTTGGCTGAAAGTTTTTTTTCTTTTAGTACCTTAACTATGTCATATCACTGCTTTCATGGTTTCAGATGAGAAATCAGCACTTAATCTTATTGAACTTCCCTTGTATGTGATGGTTCTCTTTTCTCTAGATGCTTTCATTATTTTCTCTTTCTCTTGAGCATGGACAGTTTGAGCAGTACTGTTGGGATTTATACAGTTTGGAGTCAACTGCACTTCCTGGACTTGTACATCAATCTCCCTCATTAGCTTTGGGATCTTTTCAGCCATTATTTCTTGCAACACCCCTTCTGTCCCCTTCCACATCTCTTCTCCTTCTGGGATGCCTATAAAGTGCATGTTTCTGTGTTTTGTGTTGTCCTTCAAATCCCTAAGTCTCTGCTGGATTTTTCCTATCTATTTATCTTTCTGTTTTACTATCTGTTTGTTTCCATATGTGCTGTCTTCCACATCGCTAATTCTTTCCTCTGCCTGTTCAAATCTGTTGTTATGTACTTCCAGCATCTTTTTGATTTTTCAGATTGTGCCATTCATCAATATCATATCCATTATCTTTTATGTATGTTACAATTTCTTCATTATGTTCTCCCAGTGTCTTCTTAATATCCTTAATCTCTTCCTTCACTTCATGAAGTTGGTCCATGTATTTGTTTGGACAACTTTGATTCATTCTTCAATGTTCTGCATCTCTTCCTGGGTTTTCGTCTGTTCATTGGACTGGGCCATGTCTTCCTATTTCTTTGCATGTTTTTTTTCAATTTTTTATTCCTTTCTGGTCATCTTTTTATCTTAATGGGTTTATTCAGTTGATTAGTTTCTCTCTTTATTCTAGGGTTTTATTTAATTGCATTTTTTGTGCATGTGTTAAGTTTTCATTTTAACAGTTTGCTCTTATTCTATTTTGTTGCTGTGTCTATGTTCCCTTGAAGAAACAAATTAGGGCCAGAGAAAGTGAAAGAGGTAAGAAAAGTAAAAGGACAGTAATAATAATAATAATAATTTTTAAAAGAATATTTTAAGACCTTGGAAAATGAATATTTAACTCATGTAAACAGTGCAGAGTAATAGGAATAAAGAAGTGGTTTTTGAAAAATGAAATGTGAAACCAAGTAGAGTAAAATATATAGTCTGAATTAGAAGGCCAGTAGGAAGAGGAGAGAGGGAAATAAAAAAGAGAGGCAAAAATAAAAAGGTTAATAATGAAACAAATCAGGATAGATGAGGTAGAAGTAAAAACCAGAAAAATTGAGTACTAAACAGAGTTGGAATGTAAAAACAACAACAGGAAGCAGAATATAAAATGATGAGGGAAAAGAAAGAGATAGCATTGGTATACAAAATTGGTATGCACAGAAATGGGGAAATCAAAGAAAAGGAAACACAGTAACCAAGAATCAAGTCAGCAGCAGCTTGATGCATTTATCTCTTCATCCAGCTTCTTCCAGATCAATGCCCTGAAGCCTGCTACTATGTGGGTTTCCAAAACAGCTCATTCAGGCAGTATCTTCAACCCACTGAGCCTTTTTTTGTGAGAGAGATCTGCCTATGTTCCTTTGAAAGAAAAAAGTATATTTTAGGACCAGATTAAAGGAAAGAGTTAGGAAGACAAAAAAAAATAATAATAATGGTAATAGTAAAAGGTAGGAGAGCAAATGTTCAAGACATAAGAAATTGGAAAATTAACACAAATATGAAACATAGAGAAATAAATTTAAGAAAGTGGAATAGAAACAATGAAACAAGAAACAGAACAGTGAAAAAAATATATAGAATGAATTAAAATGCTAGAATGGCAAGAAGAGTGGAAAAGAAAACCAAAAAGAGAGAAGGAAAAAAGTAACAAAGAGAAAGTATACATAGAAAAAGGGAGAGAGGAAGAAATACAAACAGAAAAAAAATGGAGACCAAATAAAATAGGTGGAATGAAAGAAGAGCAACAGAAAACAAAAGATATAAAGATGAAGGAGTAAAAAGAAATAATATAGGTAGAATAGATCAGTAATCAAAAGAATAAAAGAAAATAAAAAGAAAAATAAAGAAGCAGAGAAAGAAAGGGAGGGGATACAAATCAAGCAAGAAATAAGACAGCAGCAACTCATTTTTTTTTTTAAAGGAGAAAGAAGGAAAAATATAATAAACATGGCAAAACAGCCTTCTTTCTTAGACTCCTAAGTATTTTCTCAGGTAGCTAGTGTTCCTTAATCACTCACCCTGTAGCCTGCCCTCTGCCTGTTTGAACTAGGTTTTAGTGAGTAAAGTAAGGGAAATAACAGAAAATGAACTTTTTTAAAAAAATACGAAATCCAAGAAAATCTAATACAAAAAAACTGTCTATAAATTCCCTGTTATAAAGTTTCAGCTGGAAGAGTAATGAGCTGATGGATGTCTTCTCAAAGAATAGCCAAGAATTGAACCAGGGACCTCATATATACTAGGCAGGAATTCTTCCACTGAGCTATTCTCACTCCTTGGGTAGATTTACCTTTCAGAAGCCTATCCACCCCTTTTCCTTTGGGCAAGCTAGGTCCCCTGCATTCTGCTGGAGTGATACTGATTCTTGCCTGTCTCTACTTCCTCAGGGATGTAATTCCTTTCTTTATTTAGGAGGCTGGGTGTGCCCCACAGCCTGAGGCAATCCCCCTCTGGTCACCCTGTGGAGTTTAAAATTCCTCTCCACTCTTCTTTACAGGGAATCTGTAATCACACTCCCATTTGGAGACAGCATCTAGAGTCTCCACCTAGTCTGTTCATCCTGAGGGCTGGGTATGTGTGCCCATTCCAGCCACTGTCTTAAGTAACCCTCAATTATTCCTGGCGTCCCTATCTGTCCAGTACCCTCCTAGATGACTCAGAGCACCGTCACATCAAGGTAGACATCTTCTCTACTCTCAGTTAGATACAATTCACCAGGACCTTACCAGTGGCCAGGAAACTTAATAACTCACAATGACTTCTTTTAGCTTGTTCTTTTCTCTGATCCTCACTTCTCTGGGAGTTGGTAAACAGTGTCCCGGTTTGGTATGCCCCAAAGCAGGTCCACACATCAGCCTCTGGCTTTTTCTTTGTTGTTTTAGTGAGAGCTAAGGTTTACATATCAAACCCTTCAGCCATGTTCCCACAATCTTCATGTGCTTTTTGGCCATTTATATTTCCTTTTTGAAGAAATGTCTGTTTAAATCTTTTGCCCATTATGTAATTAGATTGCTTGCTCTTTCATAGTTGAGTTGTATGATCTCTTTATATAGAATGGAAATCAAACCCTTATTGGATATGTGGTTTCCAATTATTTTCTCCCATTGAGTGGGCTGCCTTTCATGTTCTTGATGGAGTCTTTAGAATCACTGAAGTGTTTAAACTTGAGGAGATACCATTTATCCATGTTTTCTCTTATTGTTCATGCTTTCAGTGTAAGCTTTAAGAATGCACAACCTACCACCAGGTCTTGAACAAGTTTTCCTACAGTTTCTTCTAGGAGCTATGGTTCTACCTTTTATATTTATGTCTTTATCCATTTTGAATTAATTTTTATGTAAGGTGTGAGTTTAAGAGTCCCCTTTCTTTCTTTTGGCTATGGATATCCAGTTTTCCAAGTGCCATTTGTTAAATAGAGTGTTCTTTCCCAGACGGGTGAGTTTGTCAGGCTTGTCAAAAATCACTTGACCACAGATGTGAAGGCCTGTTTCTAAACTATCAATTCAGTTCCATTAGTTCATATGTCTATTTTTATGCATGTACCATGCTGTTTTTACCACTTTAGTTTTGTAATATGATGTAAAGTCTGGAATTGACAGTCCTCCAATATTTCTTTTCCTTCTAAAGGTGTTTCTGGCTATTTTGGACCCCTTACACCTCCAAATAAATTTCATAATTTTATTTTCCAATTGTTTAAAAATGCTGATGGAAATTTTATTGGGATTGCATAAATCTGTATATCAGTTTGAATAGAATTGACATCTTAATGACATTTAGTCTTCCTATTCATGGGCATGGAATTTTCTTCAAAAATTTTTAGGTCTTTTAACATTTCTTTTAGCAGTGCTTTGTCGTTTTCTGAATACAAGTGTTTTACATCCTTGGTTAAGTTTATTCCTAAATATTTGATTTTTTTTGTTGCTTTGTAAATGGAAATTTTTTCCTGATTCATCCTCAGATTCCTCATTACTAGTGTATAGAAACACCATTGATTTTTGCATATTAATCTTGTATCCTGACACTCTACTGAAATCATTTATTAGCTCCAGCAACTTTGTTGTAAATTTTTCAGGAATTTCTAGTTATAGGATCATATCTTCTATTAATTATGAAAGTTTTACTTTTTCCTTTCTGATATGGATGCTTTGTTTCTTGACTGATTGCTCAAACTAGGACTTCTAGCACTATATTTAACAACGGTGGTGACAGTGAGCATCTTTGTTTTGTCCTTTTTCTCAATGGTGAGCTTTCAGTCTTTCACCATTGAGTACAACATTAGTTGTGGGTTTTTCATATATGGCTTTTATCATGTTGAGAAACTTTGCTTCATTTCCTATTACTTGTAGTATTTTTATCAAGAAAGGATGTATTTGTCAAGTGCATTTTTGGGTCTATTGATACAACCATGTAATTTTAATTCTTTCTTTTATTAAAATTTTGTGTTGATCCACACTTCCATGCCTGATATAAAATCCACTTTATCATGGTGAATAATTCTTTTAATATGTTGTTGGAATCTATTAGCAAGTATTTTATTGAGGATTTTTGCATCCATATTCATTAAGAAAATGTGTCTGTAATTTTCCTTTTTCATAATATCTTTATCTGGCTTCAGTATTAGTATGATATAGTCTTCATAGAAAGAGTTTAGAGGCATTCCTTCATATTCAATTTTTTTGGAAGAGGTTGAGTAAGATTGGTATTAAATCTTCTTTGAAAGTTTGGTAGAACTCACCTGTGAAACCATCTTATCCTGGGCTTTCCATTTCAGGGAGCTGTTTTATGAATGTTTCAATCTCTCCAATTTTCATTGGTTTCTTAAGTTCTTCTATTTCTTCTAGGGTCACTGTAGATTTTTAATACATTCCTAGTAATTTTTCCATTTTGTTTATGTTGTCTAGTTTGTTGATATACTGTTGCTCATACTATCTGCTTATGATCTCTTTTATTTCTGTGGGGTCAGTAGTATTGTTTCTGTTTTCATTTTTTATATTATTTTCAACTTTATTTTATTTTATTTATTTATTCTTATCTCTCTTTTTTCTTTATCAGGCTAGTTAAGGTTTGTTGATTTTATTAATATTCTCATAGAACAACCTTTTTGTTTTGTTAATTCTCTCTATTGTTTTGTTTTTGTTGTTGTTCTCAATTTCATTTATTTATGCTATTTTTTTTTCTTATTTCATTCCTTCTTCTTCCTTTGGAACTAGTTTGTTTTCTTTTTCCTGGTTCTTCTAGTTGTGTAGTTAGGTATTGATTTTAGCTCTTTCTTCTTTTTTAATTTGATTTTTTATTTTTAAGTATGTTTTAGATTACATAAATATTACATAAAAAATACAGAGGATTACCATATGCTCCACACCCACACTTTCCCACCTTATCAACATCCTTCATTAGTGTAGTACAGTTGTTAGAATTGATGAACATATATTGAAGCATTGTTACTAACTGTGGACTCTAGTTTACATTGTAGTTTGCACCATGTCCTGCACAATTTTGTAGGTTATGACAAAATATATAATGG
>JAQZBX010079617.1:0-13955 GCA_029593785.1 Cabassous unicinctus | reverse complement strand
CTGAAATTTAGATCTGTGGTGTCTGTTCTTTAAGCTTGTATACAGCTAGTGTTAAGACAGAGCTTTTTTGTTGAATGCCAGGAGTTAAAAAAAAAAAAAAAGAAAGAAAGAAAAGAAAAAAGAAAAAGAAAGCTATTTTCTCAGTTTTTACAGATTGACTTGTGAGAGTCCTATCTTTCAGACTTTATCTACACAATGGATTTGAAGAATAGATCTAGGCCAAAGTGTAGGGGCCTTTCTGGTCCCTTCCGTACATGTGTTTTGTCTTGGACATGTATATATTGCCCTAGGAACTCCCCCAATTACATGAGGACAAACATCCCCTCTTCCATAGGAAGAGTTTCCTGATGGCCCTGGACACTACACTGTATGTCCTATAGCCAATAATTCCTTGTCCCAGGCATCCACGTCACTGTTCTTCCAAAGTGTTCTGTAGGAGAACTTTCTGAGCCACCTTCTACATGCAAACCAAGTTCTGGGACATAGAGTCTCTCAGGCCACCACCAGATAGACTGGGCCAGAAATACACACTCCCAGTATGTGTACTAGGGTTACTTTGCTCTCTCTAGAACTGGAAGCAGGGACCCATACTGGGCATGCATGCAGGCTAGTGCCATGCCAAGCTAGTGAGGGGTGGGGGAGAGGCCACCAGGGCACCACAAGATCCTACTGCTTTTAAGTAGCCTTTTTCTTGGTTCAGCATTCACCCTGTTACTGAAGTCCTTTAACTGTTTCCTAAGGCTTTGAGAAAGATGTTTTTGCTAGTTCTTACGGGTTGTTTAAAGCTTCTGTGTGGGAACAGAGGCCTGAAGACTCTCACTCTGCCATCTTTATTAGGGCAGAGCCTCCCTCAATTTTTGTTTGTCCGAGTCTTTATTTCTCCTTCACTTTTAATTAATTCTTTCACTAGATGCAGAATTCTAGGCTGCTGGGTTTTAATTTCAACACTTAAAATATTTCACTCCCTTTTCTTTTTGCCTGCAAGTTTTCTGAAGAGAAATATAATTCTATCCTTGTTCCTCTATATGGGTAACATGATATTTCACTGTGGCTTCTTTCAAGCTTTTCTCTTTGATTTTCTGCAGTTTGAATAGGATATATTTAGGTATAGTTTTTGGTATTTATCCTGCTTGGTGTCCTCTGAGATTCCTGAATCTATGGTTTGATGTCTATCATTAATTTTGCAAAATTCTTAGCCATTATTACTTCAAATATTTCTTCTTTCCCTTTTCTTGTGTCTCCTGGATTGCCATTACATGTATGGTGTAAACTTTTTGTAGTTGTCCCACAGTTCTCAGATAATCTGTTCCTCTTTTTGTTCTCTTTTCTCTCTGCATTTCAGTTTTGATGATTCTATTGACATATCTTCAAACTTACTGATTCTTTCCTTGGCCATGTCTAGTCTACTGATAAGCCCATCAAAGGCCCTTTTCATTTCTGTTACAGTATTTTTTATTTCTAGCACTTCCTTTAATTCTGCCTACATTACCCATCTGTTTTTGTATGTTGTCCACTTTTTCCAGGAGGTCCCTTAGCATATTAATCATAATTATTTTAAATTCCTGATCTGATAATTCAAACATATCTGCCATATCTGCTTGCTCTCTCTCGCCAGACTGTGTTTTCTACCTTTTAGAATGCCTTGTAACTTTTTGTTGAAAGCCAGACATGATGTATTGGGTAAAAAAGAACTGAGATAAATAGTGTGAAGTTTTATGTTTTTCTGGCTAGGAGTTTACTGTGTTTATTGTTTGCTGTAGGTATCAGATCCTAAAATTTATTCTGGTGTCCTTGTTTTTGTCTCCTCTGTTGTCTTTGGTTTTCTGTAGCAACTTCTTAAATAAGGTCTGACCCCTTACAGTTCTTTGTGTTGTAATCTCCTCTTATTATACAGGAGCCCTATTGATGTGGTGATAATGTGTAGGGGGAGGGAAAACAATCCTATGATTTGGCCTTAGTCTTTTTGTGAGCCTGTGCCCTGGGATGTGACCTTCACAAGTGCTTCTCAGCCTCCCTCCCCCCTTCAATGAGATAGGATAGCTAGAGAGGAGTGGAATTAGGTATTTCCCTCCCCCCTCACAGAAGACAAGAGGGGACTGGAATTGGGTATTTTTCTTCCTCTAGACCAAAGTCTAGAGGGGGATGGAGTTGGGTATTTTCTTTCCCTCACATTAGTTAGTCTGTGGCAAAATCAAATTTGGTTATGCTCTAGTAAAATAGTTTCTTTTGAGGACAGTCCTTTGTTGAGGAAAACAACACTTGTGTGCTCTGGGCAATCAGGGTCTATTTCAAAACGGTTGTTTTTTCCTTTCCCCCTGCTGGGAACATGAAGGGATTTTCCTCAAATCTTCACAGTGAGAACCTGGTGGGGCTCCTGACAGTAAAACTCAGGAAAGCATAGGGGTTCCCCTAAGACTGCCCCCTCCCCAGAGGTTTTAACTCTCAACCTAGCTCACACTGTACCTCCAGCAATTTGTCAATTACAGTTTAAGAATTTCTACCAATATGAGCCAAGAAAGAGCTTCTGGTGCTGGGTTTTTTTCTCCAGGTAAGCCGTGATTCTCTGTATCACCTCTCTCTCCAGATTTTGGGGCAGTAACTTGCCCTTTGACCTCAATTCTTTGATGTATCTAAGAAAAGTTGCTGTGGGGTTATTTTTCCCATTTTTTCAGCTTCTTTCTTATTGTTAAGTCAGAAGTGACAACTTCCAAGTTCTTATCATGTGTGATGAAGAACCAGAATCCCTGTATATAATTCTTTCTCTATATTGCTGAATTCTATTTGCTAATATTTTGTTAACAGTTTTTGCTTCTATATTCATAAGGTATATTAGTCTGTAGTTATTTATTTATGTTTTTTTTGTAGTATCGTGTCTGTTTTTGGAATCAGAGTAATACTAGCTTCCTAAAATGAATTGGGAAGTATTGCTTCCTCTTCTATTTTCTGGAAGATATTGTGTAGAATTGGTGTTAATTCTTCTTTAAGTGTTTGGTAGAATTCTCCAGTAAAACCATCTGGGCCTGGAGATTTCTTTTGTAGGCAATTTTAAATTATGAATTCAATTTCATCCCTTATTATCTTTTTGATGTCTGCAGAATATGTAGTTATATCCTCTGATTCATTCCTGATGTTGATAATTTATGTCTTCCTTCTTTTACCTATTTTTTTCATTGTAGTCTTGGTAAGATTTTTCTATTTTATTGATCTTTTCCAAGACCCAGCTCTTTGTTTCATTGATTTTCTCTATTGCTTTTCTGTTTTCAATTCCTTTGATTTCTGTTCTTATCTTTATTATTTCCTTCCTTCTACTTGTTTTAGTTTTAGTTTGCTCTCCATTTTCTAGATTCTTAAGATGATAGCTTATATTACTGATTTGAGACTTTTCCTGTTTTCTAATGTATGCATTTAGTAGTATATATTTCCCTCTTAGCTCTGATTTAGCTTTGTCCTACAACTTTTCATGCATTGTATTTTCATTTTCATTCAGTTCAATGTATTTTTAAATTTCCCTTGAGACTTCCTTTTTGACTCATTGATTCTTTAGAAGTGTGTTGATTTCAAGTGACTGGAGGTTTTCCTGTTGTTGATTTCTGGTTTGATTCCTTTGTGGTCAGAGAACATGCTTTGTGTGATTTCAATTCTTTTAAATATGACTTGTCTTGGTGTATGTTATATGGGCACATGAAAAGAATGTGTATTCTGCTATTGTTGGGTGGAGTGTTCTATAAATGTTAATTAGATACTGTTGGTTGATGGGTGTTGTTGAGTTCTTCTATATCCTTGTTGATTTTATGTCTAGTTGTTCTATCAATTTTTGGTAGAGGGGTGTTGAAGACTTCAATTCTAATTAAGGATTTGTCTGCTTCTTGCAATGTTTTCTGTTTTTCCTTCATATAATTTGCATTTTTATTGTTTGGTTCATACACATTTAGGATTGCTATGTCTTTTTGGTGGATTCTTTCTTTTTCATTCTATAATATCCTTCTCTGTCTCTCACAATTTACTCTGCTTTGAAATCTACTTTATCTTATGTTAATATTACCACTTCTGTTTTCCTTCGATTAATGTTTGTACGATATAGCTTTTTCCATCATTTTGTTTCAACTGACCTATGCCATCATATTTGAAGTGTTTCTTGTAAGCACAGTGTAGATGGGTCATGTTTTTTAACCCACTCTGCCAATCTCTACCTTTTAGTTGGTGTATTTAGACCATTTACATATAATGTAGTTATTAATATATTAGTGCTTTAGAGTGCCATTTTGATTTTGATTTTCTGTTTGTTCTTTCTGTTTCTCTTTTATAGTGTTTTCTTTTTTCTACCTTATTGTGGGTTACTTGAACAGTTTTTATAATTCCATTTTGATTTACATATATTATTTTTGAGTGCATCTCTTAGTTTAACTTTTTTAGTGATGCTCTACATGTTACATTATAGATTCATAACTTATCACAGTCTACTGTGTTATTTTACGAGTTTGGGTGAAGTGTCAAAACCTGACTTCCCTTTATGTCCCTTTACTTTCTCCTATTTATTATATAATTGTATAATTATTTCCATTACATACATCTAGATCTGTATCAGACTGTTGTAATTTTTGCCTCCACTACCAAGCATGATTTAGAAAACACAAAAGTAGGATAGTCTATTGTACTTATTCATATTTGTGTTTACTGTGTTGTTTCTTCCTTCCTGATGGTCCAAGGTTCCTTCCTGCATTGTTTCTTTTTTGTTTAGAAAATCAGTTAGATATTCTTTTAAGTTAAGTATACTGGTGACAAATTCTCTTAGTTTGCCTTTATCTGAGAATGTTTTAATTTCCCTTTTTCCTGAAGGATATTTCTGCTGGGTACAAGGTTTGGGGTTGACAGTTTTCTTTCAGCATTTGAGTAGTGTTGTGCCACTTCCTTCTGGCCTCCATAGTTTCTGATGAGAAATTTGCTGTCATTCAAATTGTTTTTTCTCTTTTAGGTAAGAGTCATTTCCCCTTTCTCTACTTTCAAGATATTTTCTACTGTCTTTAGTTGTCACAAGTTTGACTATGATGTATCTTGGTGTAAATTTCTTTGTGTTTATCATGTTTGGATTCACTCAGCTTCTTGAACATATGGGCTTATATATCTTTTGGGAAGTTTCAGGCATTATTTCATGGAGTACTTTTTAAGCGCCACCCTCTTTTCCTTATCTTTTCAAAAGGACTCTGATGACATGAATGTCAGATCTTTTGACACAGTCTGGTTGAATTTATTATAAGAAATGTCATTCTGATAAAGAGCAGGGGTGGAATTTACCATTTTACTTACAATTGCAGCCAGGCACTGTCTCCAGCATGTACACAAAAGAAGTCCTTGCCCACTGTGAATTCATTTTTTCTCACAATACAGTAACATTTCTGTCAGGGCTTCCATATTCAACTCTTTATTAAAGGCAGGTTTCAGACTTCACAGCATTTAATGGGCTCTTTATCTCTTAAAGAAAAAAATTTTTTTTAATTTTTAAGAACTTTTTATTTTGAAATAATTTAAATTTCCTATGAACAAGGATATTTACTTATGTAATAACCTTAAGCACAGTTATCAAGTTCAAGAAATTTAATATTGAAATAAAACTAACCTTCTGTATTCCAATTTTTTCTTATTTCCCAACAATGTGCTTTTAAGCCTTTTTCTTAAAGAAAAATTTATAAAGGAAATATAGAAAAGGCAAGATGAAACTTGGAATAATGGAAATAATTTTTAGAGAAAAAGATCAATGTGATAAAAAGATTAAATACAATGTTTTGTTAAAAGGCTGACTCTGAACATAATACTCACTCAAAGAGGCTTGAAGAGACATACAACAATACTCAAAATCCCTAATGCATCCTTCACAGCTGAGGTATTTCCACTTGGTTAACAGTTGGAAAGCCCTGTTATAGAAGCAGTTTGAGCCTCTATTATTAGAGACAGCATTTGCAGCTAAACAGATTTATAAGTGCTTATAAAGATGACCAAGTCCATCACTTGCATAGGCTCTGGTCCCTGCATTTGTGGGATCCTGCTTTGGCTGCGAAGCCAGACTATATCCTTCTTGATTGATAGGTGCAGAATCCAACAGCATCTCCTGGAACATACTTGAGAGTTTTCTCCACCCTGTAAAGAGCCTCGAAAGCCCGCCAAACTTCTCCTATGTTAGCACTTTTTACACTGCAGATACTCTTTGTTGAACATTGTTCTACACAGATAGACTCTGTGCTCCATGAGGTCTGACACAAATCCCCATCTTGTCTATGCAGCTTTCTTCAACCCTGGCCCACAGGAGGAGCTCAATAAATGTTTCTAATAAATGACTGAATGAACAAGATATCCCTGGAGATGTATGAAAAAATATACTTACTCCAAACTCTATATCTAATTCATTTAGCCTTTTATTCCTAAAAGCACCAGCTCAGCTCTCTCTTTTCAACCTACCCCCAGCCCCCAGCCCATTCCAGGATGCAGGCAGCCTTGTACCAGATCTTGGTTCCTTCTCTTCTCACCTGCTCCACACTGCCCTCTGATACCTCCTCAAACCTCTACCCTCTTCACCATCATCCTTACACTCTATTCCTGAGATATTGCACAGGAAGCTGGAAAAAGTTGGAAGCAGAAGCCTGTATTAGAGCTAGGTAGCCAACATTTACCATGCCCTTGAAAGATTTGCACATACTATCTCTTATAATCTTTTCAACAACCCTAAGAGGAAGATAATTTTTTTTTTCTATTTTACAAATGGGGTAACTGTAGTTCAGAGAAGTTAAGTAATTTTCCCAAAATCACATGGTTAGGAAATGACAAAACCTGGATTTGAATGCAGGAATTCTGTCTTTGGAGTCCACATTTTTTACCACTGTAAATGTAGTTGATGAGGAAAGGGAGTTGGACAGGCTGAGAATGTAGAGGTCCTGGTTTTAGATTGAGTGTACTTCAAAGGATGTGGATGAAAATTGGGAATAAAAAGAAGGCATTCCAACTTAACATCTCTAAAATGAGCTTTTGATATCCCTCCAAAACCTGATTTTTCCTCCTGTATTCCCCATCTCAGTCAACAGCAACTCTATTCTTTAAGTAGCTCAGGTAGAAAACCTTGGTGCCTCCCTTGACTCTTCTCTTCTTCCTACATTCCATCCATCAGAAACTCCTACTCGCTTTACCTCCAAAGTACAGAATCCAATTACTTCTTATATCTCCACCACTACTGCCTTGATGTCAGCCACTATCCTCTCTAACCTAGATCATTCCAACAGTCGCCTCTTCGATGGCTCTGCTTCCATTCTTGCAGTCTAATTCCCACATGTCAACCAAAATGACCTTCTCAAAACACAAGTCAGATCATGTCACTCTTAGCTCAAAACCCTCCAATGGCTTCCATCTCAGGGTTCAAACCCAAATCCTTACAGCAGCCCACTCCTCACCCCCTCCCAGCTGTCTTATCTTATCTACCACTGCATCTCTTCACTCTCCTCTGGCCCCACTGGCCACTCAAACATACCAAGCATGCTCCAATCTTAAGATCAATAGAATGTGAACTGTATATTACATGTGCTTAAATATAAAGTGTTGCCAACCACTAAACGATGGGGTCCAAATAATTGTCTTGAATTCTGACTGTAGACAACTTTTGGTTACCTGTATACTGTAAGTTTTCATGCAGACAGAAGATATTCAGACATACTCAGGGGTTTGGGTTAGCACTGATATATGACCTGGAGATTTTTTTGGACATCTTGTCTGTTAATTAGATGTTTTCCTTCCAATAAGCTTGACTGTAAGTGTTGGCTAAAGGATCAAGCTATGACCTTGTCTGTTTGACCCTGTGGGCATTTCCAGGCAAAGGGAGGGTATATCAGATATTTCTCAATTAGTGAGTTAGGCAGAGATTGGTAAAATTTTTCTGTAATTGGCCAGATAGTAAATGTTTTAGGCTTTGTGGGCCATTGTAGTGTGAACGCAGCCATAGACAATATATAAATGAATGAGTGTTATTGTTCCAACAAGACATTATTTACAAAAATGGTGTTAGTGCTATTTGGATCACTGGCCATAGTTTGTCATGTGATCAAAGGGAACACATGACAGTATAAGCCCATGTGTGGGAGCACAGATCTGATATGGTGTTCCCGTGGGAGCTCCTGGCCAGAAAATAAGTCACATTCCTTTTTTTTCTTGTACTTTCAGGGTCTGGCACCTCACCTGGCACACTGTGGATATTCAGTAAAACTTTTTTGAATAAAAGGCTAAATGAATAAGCTATAGAGTTTGGAGTAAGTCGATCTTTTTCTACATCTCTAGAGACATCTTGTTCACTCTGACATTTATTAAACAAACAGTTATTGAATTCCTCCTGTGTGCCCGGGGATATCTGAATAACAAGAAAGGATTTGTGTCAGACTGAAGGGGAGTTAATGCTTAATGAATGCAGAGATTCTGTTTGGGGTGATGAAAAAATTTTGAACTTAGTTGGTGGTTATGGTAGCACAGCGTTTAAATGTAAATGCAATTAGTGCCACTGAATTATACACTTAAAAATATCAAAATGGCAAATTTTATCTTATATAGATATTACAACAATAAAAAAAAGAAAGAAAAAACTGGATCCGAACGCAATTCCCTAAGAAGAGTTTCATGTTTTTAGCAATTACAGAAGAGGTTTCAAATAACTTTGAAAGATAGACTTTGTTTGCATGTAATAGTTCCACAGTGTTTGTTAATAACTGGTCTCTGGTTTTATAGTCACACTGAGCATATAAGATGCAAAACTCAGGAGGAGGGAAAGGAAAAGCCTTGAGTATGATCATGTGAGTTCACACATCCAAAGCAAAATATTTTTGCTTCATATCATTCTAATCAAGGCAGCTTTGGTGTTAATTTTCCCACACATGCTGTCCACATGGCTACCTCACCACATACCTATTAATTCTTTTGAAGTAAATCGATTGCCTCATCCTTTCTCTAGAAGGAGTCTGCACAGGGTCCATAGCAATGCATCCTCCTTGCACTCGTTTCAGGTTCTCCACACTAGCAGAAGTGCTTCTGCAAAGCAACATGGTATTATGTAGTCGAAGCCACAAAAATGCCAGAAATGCTATTCTTACGAATTTTTTCTGAGGAAATAATTAATCAGAAAACACAAACTATGTTCAAGAAGATGCTTCTTGCAACATTGCTTATAAAATTGTAAAAATATGAGAAAGGAACTAATTGCACAACAAGGTGGGAGTAGCTTACAGAATACTATGCTGACATTGAAAATTGTAAGTGCGAGGCCTCAGGAAGCATTGAAAAAATGCTTTTGATGTAATGTTAAGAGAAAAAGCAGAATACAAACAGATTTTGTTTTGTGGTTGCAAGTATATAAAGAGTTTATATGTAATCCCTATATTTTTTGTGTAACATTTATGTAACCTAAGTAGCTTTTAAAAGAAATTAAAAAATAAAAAAAAAAGAGTTTGTATGTGGATGAGCATGGATAGATAATGGGCAAAAATGAAAGTTATTGTTGTAGGGTGCAGGAAACAGACTTTTTCCCTTCAAAATATTTGTTGAGACTGTTGCTATGTCAACTTTTCAATAAAAAATGTTTAAAATAATTAAATAAACCAAAAGCACCAAAGATGCAGATTTCCTAAGGCTGGGCTAAATGATACACTTTCATTTACACTGCTTACAAAATGTTCTCTTCTTCCGTTCTCAGACACCCATTATAGATCACCGGCTGACATTTGTCTTCTCACTTGAGACTGGAAACTGCTGCTGCCTGGTAAATCTCCAATACACGATGCACAGACATCAGAGCATCCAAACGCACATAGTCCAAGCTAGAAACATGTGCAGTCTCCGCTAGGAGTTCTACAATGATTGATTTCCTGTCCTGAGAAACTGGGTCTGGGTGACAGAAAAAATTTGAGTTATATCTCTTTATCTGTAGGAACCATATGGTACATGCTTTTAAATAAGCCAGGCTAGCTTTGTAAACCACTTCATTTTCCCTGCCCTGTGGATCACTCATTCATTCATTCATTCATTCACCCACCAAGCCTTTATGAAACATCTTCCATGTGTCCAGCATTTGCTCTGCATGAAAAACTAAAATGCATCACAAACGATCTCATCAAGATGCTCAAGAGCTAACTGGGAATGAAAGCTACATCTTGGTTGCATCATCTGTGAAGCAGAGGAAGGAGTTCCCACCTCTCAGAGGTAAGGGAGGATTTAGTGATATGACCCATGTAAAAAGCACCTAGGAAATAGATAATGCTCAGTAAAACTGAATTTGCCCAAGACAGGCAAGAGAGGTTCCTCAAAAGCAAGGGTGCTCGTGCTGGGCCTGAAGGGATGGGTGGGCTCTCACCAGGTGGAGGAGGGCACAGGACCATTCCAGACAGAAGGAACTGGGTGCCTCAGGCCAGGAGGTTGGGGGATGGGAACCCACTGCTTTTGCATCCCCCAAGGAATATCACTCCATCTCCCTGCAGTAGCTGGGGGTTCAAAATTAGTTTACATTCTTATCAACATTCAAATTAAATGCTCTAGGACCCCCAGCTCCGGGAGGCTCGTAGTTCTGAATGTCTGAAGTTAGCCAAAATGGGTAGCCCTCCTGAGGCTGGAAGCCGCCCCGCTCACCACCTCACCAAGCATGTTCTGTTACCCCAGGGCAGGCTTCCTGCCTTCGCAGGACAGTCTTCACCAGCATCCTGCAGTCTGGGGCTCTGTGGTCATTTCGCTCTGGCCACGCCTCGTGCTGAGCTTGAAAGCTGCCCCTGACCTGTGTGAAGGCACAGTTCTGGCTCCTCCTGCCTGCCTGCTGCAACCAGAGCTCGGGTCACTTTAGAAAACGGACATTGGATTACAATTGGTAGCATCTTTGACTATGATTTTGCAAAAGACAGATTTTCCCACAGATGGTTATTTCTTATATTTCCCTCTACCAAAAAAAAAAAAAAAAAGGCAGCTGCTAAATCACAGCTTCTTTTTTTCCCACCAAAAGCACTTCTGTGAAATGCTTGAATTATAGAGCCCAGACCTGTTGTTTTCTGATGAGCTAACTTTGTGCAGGGATAGACCTCAGAGCGCGGAGAGGAATGAGGAGTTAATATGTCGTTTACACTGCCTCTCTGAAAGTCACATGTCTCATTCACACTTTTGGCAAATGCTAGGTTGCAATCAATCCTTGGGTGAGTTCTCTAACAGGTGTTCAAAGTGCCGATATTCTGGGTTGTTAATTAAAAGATGGTCCATATGTTTTGGATGCCAGATGTTCAGGCAGCAAAGTTGACATTTAGTTGAAAAAATGTAGGGGTCTGACTGATACTTTCCCCAGATGGACTGCAGGGAAGCTTCCAAGTAAGTGAAGTATTATTTTTTTAAGGGTTAGCTCATGAAGTATGCAAGAGATCATTTTATTCCAAAAAGATATAAAGAGCATTCAAAAAATCATTTTAATCTCCTTTAGATCTAAATTTATTTTGGAAAAGATGATTTATCTTTTAATTTAAGAAAATAAATGTATACCGAATGCCTGCCAGTCTCGCTTACTATTTAGTAGAGGAGACAGCCATTTTAAAGGTAACCAAAAATGGCTTGTAATGCCTTAAAACACTGCTATGAGCCAGGACAGGGCTGTTGGCTAATGGATGAAGTCACTTTGGCTGAAAGGGGTTTTGTCTTCAAAGTATGCAGGCAAAGCACTATGTTAGTTCTATGGTAAGTGGTAAGAGAAAGGTGATGTTTGTCTAAGGCTGGGGGTTCTCAACTGGGGGCAGTTTTGCCTCCCAAAGCACATTTGGCATGTAGCGGGTAGAAGCCAGGGATGTTGCTAAACACTCTACAAGGAACAGATACTCCCCACCATAAAGAATTAGCTGACCAAAAACGTCAGTAGTGCCAAGGTTAAAGAGCTCTGGTCTAAGATGGGCTGTCTGCTCCATTCTCTGAGTAAGCTGAAATTGCCAGTGAGGAAAGTTCTGGAATGTCTTGGATGGAAGGAGAAGGCCAACCTGAGAATGAAAGTTCTAGCAAGCAATGGATTATGATTGCTGCCATCTTCTCCTCCTATGACCTCAGCTTTCTAACCCCACCTCCTTCTTGGGTACCCCATGTATCAGCCACCAAACTCTTTGCCAGTCACTTCTCAGCAATCCATGACTTTGCACACGTCAGTCCTTCTGTCTGAATTTCCATCTCCTCCTTTCTCTCCGGGAAATTTCTAACCATTCTTCAAGATGTCCTTTGTGACATCTTTTGCCAACTCCTTTACTTCACACCATTCTGCCCTTCTGGCAGAGAATTCTTTCCCTTGTCTGTCTCCTGCTACAGCACTCATCACATCATATTGTGATGGTTTATTTGCATTTTAGAGAAAACTGAGGTCCCGAAAATCAGGCATAGAGTCTTTCCCATCTCTATATTCCCAAGGCCTCTGGCATCATGCCAAACACTTAGTAGGTGAGCTATAATTTTAGGCCAATTTACTTCTCTAAAAAGATACCCAAGTACTATGCATTTCGCACAGGGAACCCAGGTTTCATAAATAGAGAGAAACAGCTTTTGTTGTGACTGAGAGGGAACATGTGTTGTCTCGGATGTATGTAAATTACCTAGCACAATGCTTGACACATAAATTTTATTAAGGGAGTATCAGTTTCCTCCAGTTTCTTCCCAAAGCACATTTGGCAGGTAGTGGTTGGAGGCCAGGGATGCAGGATAGCTCACTAAGATGCATGGCATAGCTTTTGGGAATATGCAGGTGAGAAGGTGTTGCATCACACTTCTACTATAAAGACAGACGACTGACCCTGAGTGAAGTATAATTCTGACCAGTTCTTATCATTGCCTCTCCCCCCATTGAAGGCCTGGCTGCATGTGGCCGAGGAGCCTGGATGTACAACCAAATCCCTTCCTCCGTTATATAGAGATGCTGCTGAAGAGCGGCTGCCTGCACAGGGGCTGTGATTTCCTACCTCCTTGAATCTAGGTATAGAGGATATAGGACTAGCTCTCACTGGTAGAAGGTGAGCAGATGTGACATGTGAACTGCTGGCCCAAAGCTTTTAAGAAGCAGTTATCCTCCTCCACACTTTCCTTCCTGTTCTGCTGGCCAGGTGCAGACACCAGTGACTCTCTAGGGGATGGCGGAGCCACGAGATTAGTAGAACCTGAGTCACTGAATCACTGTATGAAGGAGAACCACTGCCAGGAACCTTGGACTATTATAGGAGTGAGAAATAAACTTCTAGTATGTCTTATATGTTTTTGGGCAAGCAGTTACAGCAGTTGAGCTACCTTAATCAAACTACATCATGTTTTTATAATTAAAATAAATGGTGGCAGTAGTGGGAGGCATTGTGGGGTGACGGCTAAGGAGTGCAGAGTTTCTTTATGGAATAATGAAAATGCTCTAAAATTGATTGAGGTGATGGTTGCATGACTCTGTAAAGATACTAAAAACATTGAATTGTGTAAAGGTAACAAACTGAGCATAATGTTGATCTCCTCTCCCTCCCGTGATCACATTTTTTAAAATGATCCATCCAGGATAGAAGGGGCTCCATTAGCATAGGAGAGATCTAAGCAAGATCCCAGGAGGAAGGAAGCAGACAGAAGAAGATCAACTGATGAAGCAAAGTAGAAAATACTGCACTCTCGGCCAGGCAGGACCCAGCAGGAAGCAAGGCTGCAGTCTATCTACTGAAGTCCTGAAGTCACTTCAGCCTTGAAAATGACGTGTTACAATGGAGGGCAGGAGTGAGAAGGGAGGCAGAAAAGAAGGGTATTATTCATTGGTCTGGCTCTGGAACAAAATAGGACCCCTAGTGCCTTCCCCAAACCTCAGAACAACCAGCAGCCAGACATTAAGCACCCCCCCACCCTCCATCCCATATTAAGAGGGTTTTTCTTTAAAGCAGGGGTTCTTAACCTTTTTCGTTCCATGGACCCCT
>JAQZBX010079615.1:0-13956 GCA_029593785.1 Cabassous unicinctus | reverse complement strand
ATATATATATACATTTTATAAAGGTGCCTAGATTACCCAAATATTACTCAGAAACTACAGCGATTCCCATGCTCCCCACCACCCACACCCCCAAAAACACCCCACACATCCATTCCCCATCCGTGTGGTATTACACCCGCAATGGATATACACATCCTGGGGCCTTGCCACCGAGCATAGACTACAGTTCACATCACAAGAAAATTTTGATTTTTACCCACAATAAAAAAAAGTTAAAAAAATATTGGAAAGGAAGAAGTAAAACTTAAAAAAAAAAGTTGATAACAATCTAAGAAAATTAACTTTGTAAAGTTCAAGGAAATATATTGGTATTTATACTGAGCAATCCCCTCCAAGCTAGGGAAAGCTGTTCTGATGGGCCAGAGAGTCCAGGGAAGTCAGAGTTCAATGATGACATGGTCCTCCTAATATTTCACTACCTGTGCTGGTGCCCACTATGTTCATATCCAGGATTTCTCCAGATTGTACAATGGAGTCTGAACCAACTGCCTCCCACCAAGCCTAAGTTGGGTGCATTCTCCCATTGAGTGTATGAGCTGAAACAATATCTGTCACCATGACTCCATTGTATTAGTTTACTCACCAGTCTCTTACTGGCAAATCAATTTCTTTAGACCACATGTATCCTTATTTGAACTGATGCTTATTTGTATCTGGGTTTGCTTTTGATAATCAGCCCATCTTGTGAAAACACTCTCCAAGCTCCTGAAGGGCTGGTCGCCTGACATGAAATCTCCAACTGTATCATCTGAAGTCCAGCAGTCTGGTTGCTGTTGAGTGACAGGACTGGGGAACATGAAAACAGGTCCCAGTCACCTTCATCTTGTTACACAGAAGCACCTGGACCAATAGAACAATAGAAGTCCAAATTAGACTTCCTAAAAAAGGCCCTGGAAACCTGTCTTCAGGTTTCTGACTATTTCATATAACTGAGATCACACAAATATGCTATTTTTATCAGTTCTATTCCACTCAACATGATCTCTTCAAGTTTCTTCCATGTTCTAGCATGTATGAGAACTTCATTATATTTTATAGCCTAATAATAATCCGCTGTATGGGTATATCACATTGTGATTATCCATTCATCTGTTGATGTCCTTATGGGTTGTTCTACCTTTTGGCAATTTTGAATAATACCATTATGAACATCAGTGTGCAAATATCTGTTTAGTTCCTGTTTTCAAAATTATTAGATAATTACCTAGAAGATCATATCAACAAAATTCTTTTTTATTGTACAATATCAAGTGTGAGACACCACAATAGACTCAGGTATCATATCTCCTCATCACTTGTGGCCAGTGATAGTTTGTATTTTATGTTGTTTTTCAGTGAGCTATTTTATAAATGAAAAATCAAGGAATTTGAAAATTGTTCCATCAATTAGAATGTGGAGAATTGATCCCTTTATCATTCTTGATTACTAATAATCTTCATTTGGGGAACTCTAGTTTGTCTGAAATTAATATTGAAACTAAGTTTTTTTGGTCCATGTTTTCATGGTATATATTTATATAAATCCTAGTTTTTACCTTCGATGCATTTAAATTTAAAGTGGCTTTCTTTATACAGCATATTGTTAGAATAAATGTCTGATGCAACAAAGAACAGTTTTAATGTTCATTTTTCAAGCTATCTTGTTTTAATAAGAATAAGTGAAATTTTTCAGATCTGTATATAATCAAGCTTAGCAGTATTGTTTTAAATAAAAGATGAAAACTGGAAACTTTCCAAGTTTCTAGAGATGAATATATGAACATATTGTGCTCTAATTAAACATTGAAAAACCAGTCAACATCAAAATCAATGAATGTCCCATACCCATTAAAAAGGGTTCAAAGTCAAACAAGTATTCTGAGAGTTAGAAACTAAACAAAAGTACACCCTCTTTAATTCTATTTATATAAATTCTGGAAGATGAAGACTAAAAAAATATTAGTAGATGCCTGACAGACTATAAGGAGGAAATGTTTTTGAGGAAGGAATTAAATATTATAAGAGGAAACTTTGGAGGCTGATGGTTTTGTTCACTAGCTTGGTTGTGGCTATGATTAATGGGTATTTATATATGTCATTACATACCAAAGTGGACACAATAAATGTATGATGTTTATTGCTTGTAAATTATACTTCAATAAGACTGTTGCAAATTAGCATATAGATGTATTTTTACAGAAGATGCAATAGAAAGACAGGTGAACTATCAGGGCTTCTAAAAATTCCACTGCATGAAAGCTGGTAATCTACATGTTCTTTAAGTAAATACTAGAATGCTGCAAGCTGCCATTATAGAGATGGGCTTCCTGAAAACCTCAGAATGTCACAGTCTGCCCTGGTGCTGGTTCAGGGAAGCAGTTGTGTCAAGTATGAGGAGCTCAGTCCCAGACACTGGGGCTCTCTCACCAGATCTGAGCTCTTGGCACATCACACAAATCCCCTCTGCTTGTGTTTGGAGATTGACGTTTATAAAATGGAGGTAACATTGTCACCTGTTTCACATGTTTTGTGGGATTTTGTAAAAAAAAAAAATACAAAGAGAATATCATCATATTAACTATCATGATGTCAAGTACTTTTTAAATTTAACTTACTTCTGGGATCTGGATCACATAGTCTGCTCATTCTAATAGTTTGTACATTAAAATTGCTTTCTGGCTCTTTGATTTACCCTAAAATTTTTGTTTAAATCTAGACCTGCTGCATGAGACAGTAGATATTGTCATATTTATTTTCTTTACTTTTAATTTTTATTATAATTTCTTTTTTCCTCTTTTGATATTATCACACCCTACCTTCTGCTAGGCCTTTATTGTGGGAGTCCCATGTAGTCAGAGTTGACTCAGAGTTTACTTTCATCCAGTCTACCTGAGTTGAATTTTTTTCTGCTCTTGGCACCAAAATGTTAGTTTCCAATACTGATACCTTGTTTTTTTCTATCCTTTTGGGTTGGGGTCTTTTATTTGTGCTCTACAGAGAGAATTCCCCCATTTCAGCTCTCCCAGCTGAAAGCCACCCTTGTGTTTACTTGATGACTGTCATGTGGTAGAAGAGGTTGGACCTAGCGGTACATTCTCTGACCTTGTGACTGAAACTTATCCCTAGGCAGGACTTGTGAACCTGGGTCAACTGTGGCAGTCCAAGTGTCCCTGTCCCTCCTAGTCAGAGGCCGTTTTGGGACTACCATGGATTCCTCTTCCTGAGAAGTATAGTTTTTCCATCTCTTCCTTCCAATAACTGGAATGGTTTTCCTTTTACCAGTGTCTATTGTGACTCATTTTGGTCCCTTCCCTGGAGATAAGGCTTTTATTCCTGAGGGAAGACAGAGTTGGTGCTTAGAGCATTTTGGTGGTAGAATCTATTCCTTTCCCTATTTCTGTAGGATTTCACCTGTTGGATACAGATTGTGACGATTATCCCATTTCTGATTAATTATTTCATCTGTAGTGGAAGTAGGGGAGGTGGGTTTTGGAGCATTTTAGCAGTGGCTGCTGTTTCTCTCCCCCAAAAAGCAACACCCCAGGAAAGTGGGGGCCCTTTTATGGATTCTCCCTAACCTGGAGTAAAATTCTGCAACACTATAGGAATCCATCTGCACAGTGGCCATTGGCAACTCCACACTCTTATGCCTTGACCACACCCTATCTAAGGAAATTGATTGCATATTCTTGTTTGACTTTTTAGTAAAGTAAATCACCATCTGTGGGCATCACCCACAGGAAATCTAAGGTTAGGGTCCTTTTCTGTCTGCAGGCATCCACCTCTTTCCAGCTTAGAAATATGTTGTTTGTCAGTGACTTCATTTACCTGATGTGCTGACTTGCAGTTTGTCCAGTTTTTGTTCTTGCTTTTGTTGCAGGAACAATACAGGCCATTTTTCTGAGTATCAGACTTCTTTCTAACAGCTAGAAACTAAAAATAGTCCTAATATATATCAGCAGGTGAGCAGATAAATGCATTGTGGTATATGCATACATTGGAATACTAGGAATACTACTCAGCATTAGAATAATGAATTCTTGGGATTCACAACACTATGAATGGAATACCAAAATTATACTGAGGGAAGAAGGTAAATAAAAGCACATACATTATGATTCAATTTATGTAAATTCTGAAAGATGCAAATTAATCCAAAGAAACTTAAAGAAAGTCATCCTTACCTGGGAACACAGTGGGAGTCTGGTAGAGGTAGGAGGGAGGAATTACAAAAGGAGAAGAGAAAACTTGTAGGGTTGTTGGATTTGCATGCTTTCTTGATTGTTGTGCTGGTGGCATGAGTGTATGCATACAAAACTACATAAAGAATTTAATAATTTAAATATATGCTATTAATCAAATATCAATTATCCCTCAATAATCTCTTTTAAAAAGTAGATATATTGGTAAGGAAGGTGATATGGAGACATAAATATGGACCCATGATATGTCAGAGACTCCTGGTCCTCTACACTCTATTCAGGTAAACCATAGAATACAGTCACAACACAATTGGTTCTCACTCCACAAAGGCAGCTGTGGAGGATATAGACCTCCCTAGGTTTGTTACACTCTGTCCTGGAGTTGGTTCAGGGAGGAATGCCATCCAGTGTTCTAGATATAGGCTCACATTTACCAGATATTTGTTCACAGGCATGTCAACAACTCTTCTTTTATTCTTTTTAGTAGTTTGACATCTGTGAAGTTGAGGTAATATTGATACTTATTTCCATGTTTAGCGTGCTTTTAAAAAACTGAAATAAAATGATTGATATGAGTTTTAGCTCAGCACAACCATATAAAAAGAAATCACATTTCCCTGAATGCTACTATCGGCAATGCCACCAGGACACTCATATCTGCTCTGGGCACTGCCCCTCTGAAGACATTCAACCCTAGACATTGCTATATGTTAGGAGGAAATGAAAACTGGGTCCCTACCCTAGCTGATTAAAACCAGCCAAACCCTGACCCTGCAGCCCTGGGAGAGGTGCCATGGCCCTGGGATTCTGAGGCATTCACATTCATTGATGGGGGCTGAAAAGAGCTAATTCACCATGGAGTTTCCACTTAGCTGGGTTTATAATATGGGAAGTTTAAAAGAAATTTTCTGGATAAAAATAAATACAATGACTCTGTGAATGTATATGAATAAGAGGAAGGTTGTCATTGTGTGTGACAGTTTTCTGAAGGTGTTCCATGTCGGGTGCAGATGGTGGGGTCTGGGGGAGAATTGAGTAGTGCCTAGGGGTGTCTGAGACTCTCCTGGACATCACATGGATTCACCTTCAGTAACTACAAGTTGGGCTGTTTCCAACAGAGTCCCTCTAGGGGTCTGGAGTGATGGAATGAAGATACACACTTCAGACTCTATGAAGGGCAAGTCCATCATGTCAAAGAAAAATGCTTAGAACATACTGTGTCTGCAAATGTACAGCCTGAGAGCTGAGGATATGGCCGTGTATTACTGAGGGAGACAAAGTGAAGACAGGTACTGTGAGTCCAGATTCAAATCTCCCCTACAGAGTGACCTCCAGAGGGTGCTCATGGACCCACAGTGACAGAATCATGTAGAAAATCAGGAAAGGTTGACTTTTGTCATTTGGAGTATTCCCTAAGTGTCTGTGTTTCTCCTTCTGTCCCAATGGAGAGGTACTCTTAGCAGTAATCAGTGTCCCTGTGGACACCTGGAAGGTCCAGAAGCTGAAGGCAGAGTGAGCAGCTTTGATGACCAAGGGCTCTGTTTGAACCAGAGGAGCCTGGCAAAGGGCTGCAGATGCTGGATAGCTACAGGGACCATACTGGCCACAATTGTAGCTCAGGCATCCATGTCCAGGAGGCCTGCGAAAGATGGTTCCAGCTGCCACCTATATCCATCAATCTGTATGCTCAAAACTGAAGAAGATATGCTGTTTGGACCCACATTAGAGAGAATAATGTAGGAGCTCAGACCTGCAGCTCTACAGAACCAGCAGGGCTGACAGCAAGGGGCTCTCAGTAATACCAAGCCCAGAGTTCAGGACCAGGGTATTTGCAGGAGGAAGTCAAGAAACTTCAACTAAGGGGCCAGGTCTAAGGGAAGGTGAGGGGAAGGTCGAGACCACTAAACCAATATGCAGGTACAAGGCAGGTGCATGGGGAGCTCAAGATCATTGAGTCCAGGGATGTGAACAAGGTCAGGTGGAGGGAGAGTTCTGGAACACTGAGACCAGGGCCAGGACAAGAGATAAGTGCAGGGAGCTCAACACTACTGAGTACCAAGGACAGGACCTGGGAAGGTGGAGGGAGTATTTGGAACCATGGAGCCCAGCCTCTAGAGCAAAGGCAGGTACATGGGGGACTCAGCAACATGGAATCCAGGGTCCAGGATTGGATCAGTGCAAGGGGAGATTAGGAAGATCAAGGCCAAGGCAAGATGCAGGAGGAACTCAGGACCATGGAGCCAAGGAGTCAGAAATAGGGGTAGATGGAAGCCAGAAGCACTCATCCCAGGGACACAAATTTGAAAACCCATTGGGGAGATGGCATTACATTACAACTTATAGTTTTTTAGGCATACTTGTACAGCATCTGAGTTTTTGTTGGAAATTTAGAAATTATTATTATAAGAAACATAAGATCCTGTCCTTCACTACCAGTAAGAGGAACTCTCATTCTTCAAGCACAAGTCACACTGAAGAGAAAGCCATTTCCCACAGGGCAAGCAGGACAACGTTCAGGCGGCTGGAGCCATGCTGGACTTCATACCTACACATCTGTGAGCAGGTCTGGCCTTTCTGTGAGGACTGTCAGTTAAGCTCAGCCTTCAGAAACCTGTGGCTGTGCAGCATGGATGAGGAGAGTGCCACAATTTTTTGCAGGTCTACCTGCATCACATTACATTTTGCCCGGGAGCTTGACATAATTTTGTTTAAAAATTGACAATTTTAGGGAAAAATAGTACGGTAATGAATGATACATGCACTTTGGATGAAGAAAACATACATTATTCTGCTATTATTATCTTTTATATCTACTATACATTTTTGAAAACTGCATGTATAAATGTGTGTGAAACAAGCATGACATTAATTTTATGGCCTTTGCATAGAATCACAATTTGTAAGGGTCTTTAAGTGACTTGGCCTCTACTTTGATGCCACATGAAATGGAAGAAAGAAAGCGAGGTCCTTGGATGATGCACCTATGTCCCTGCCAGGATTTTCCACTTCCTCTTCCTATTCCCTGAGAACATGGGCTTCTACATGATGATAGGTGGTCCCAATTTGGTCTGAGAATTCTCAGACTTGAGCTAAGAAAAATACCTTCACAGAGATGGTAAATATAAGTTTTGTTCACATTTTCAGGCACATTCAGAAAAAGGAGAAAAAAATCTCACATTATACATATAACACTTTATAATATACACAAATGTTTATATATTTATGCTCAAACACAGGGAATAACAATAAAAATATGTTCTGAGCTTGAAACTTTGATACATCATAGCAGTGCCTAGATCTGATGAACTTGAATGAAGAATATTGCAAAGTGGTTATTCAATAATATTATTTGAATTAAAAGGAAAAGCATATAGGGCAGATATCTTAGGAGACTGAAGTCCCTTGGCACCTAAGGGCAATATCTGGAGCCAGGTGATAGTCATGTAAGCCTGGGAGAGAAGGCTGTGAGATAGGAGAGTTTCAGAGGGTCATGGCTGCATGGGGTAAGCCAGGATGTCACACTAGAGACCATATGGCTATAGGATAAATATTTTGTGGTTGCCTCAGAAAGCATGAGGCAATGTATTTTACCAACTCCTTCTGAAGGTTGGGGCATGAGAACATAATTTTCTTAGAGGAATTAGACCATAATTTAAGCAAAATCCTGGAGGATATATGAAGATTCTTAATCATGGAAGTGGTTTCTTGAATTACAAATACATTCTGTTAATGGAGGAAGGTCATGGTGTAAAAGAATTACCTTGAGGAGGAGAAAGCACAGGATGGCACTGTGAGAGGATGGCTGGACTGGAAATTTGACCCTGGGAGGATGTGCTGATTCACAAGTTTGCCATGAGAATACTGAGTAATCAAAGCTGCCCATACAGTTAAGGACTATTATGAAGACCTACAAGCTGAGACCATGGTCTCACCATTGGCTAAATCCATGCCCTCCACTGGGTAGTCAGTGGCAACCAGAGGTCCATAAACCCTGGTTGAGAGAGGCAGAAACAGTGATTTCATGAGAAATCAAGAAATATGTCTGTTCTTTGAGATCAGAATTGTGTTTTCTTTCAAGATTGTACCAGCAAAGGAATCTCCATAGAGAAAGGTACCTTCAAGTTGAACCAGAATTGTGTTGATTATTCAGTATTTAATGCACACCTAACTTTTCCTTTTATATTGAGAAATGAGACATAGATGGGACTTTTCTATTCATGATGTCCTGAACCAGCCTGTGACATGTATTTCAGCACTGCAGGCTGTGTCTATTTGGTCAATGGCTTACTGTCCCTCAATGGAAATAATTCACCAGAGTTTTTCCAGAATTCACTTGGAAAGAAATAAAATTTTGAGTTGATCTTCATTATTTATGCCCTCCTTGTCCCACAGGACTAACTCTGCTGTCCTCCACTGAGTACCCATATAATTAGGTTAACTGACAGCTGAAATTATGTATCTCTTAGATTAGCTCCCTCTCCATTAAAGGAGGCCTTCACATTTATTAAAATTGTAGCATTAGGAAGTTTTAAGGGTATGATAAAGAACACTATAGCAAATAGAAAAGAGACTGTGTGATAATAAATCCCCTTTCTTAAGAAAAAATGTAAATACTTATCATAAGATTGCTAATATGTTATAGGACTTGAACCAGTAATAATATCATAATGAAGAAGTTTTGAGACAATCATCAGTGACAATACACAAACAAAAGTATTTTGTTGTGCATTTTGCCACTAGTTCTGTCAAGGTATTCCATGTTTTTACCTTGAAGAAATTGTTGGAAAAAATACGTTTCTCTTTAAATGCATGCCATTTTATTTGAATGCTTGGATTGTGTCAGCAATATTTAGTCTGTCTGGCATTGTGCTGCTTCAATTTCAAATCTTCACCTTCTTCAAGACTTTTGGGAATTATTTACACTGAAATATAACCTGGGTATGTTTTCATTCTCAGAACAAATCTTTACAAAATATCTTTGAATTGTATGACAGCAGAATGAAACATTCTTGCTTCTGGAAGTGGAGTGTTGGATAAAAGACTTTCCTTCCCAGTGACTCAGTATCAAATTTAGGTGCTGAAAATGTAGTGTCATAGTCTATAGGATAGGAGGATCCAATGGAATATCACAACAAATACTTTGCATGAAAAAGAGAAAAACTCTACTTAAGAGGTAATAGTGTAAATATGGAGAATGCAAAGAAAATTTCAAGTAAAACATCACTAGATAATAGAAAATGATTAATTAATAAACTTCACAGCCAAAATTTTCAGAAATTTTTGGCAAAACTCTTCATACTTTGACCAAGGTCAGTGTCACACAGACACTTCATGTAAATGGCTCAACCTAACTCCAGGATGTTGGAATTAACCTTGAGATCATCAGAAGTGCAAGAGAGCTTTCACCTTCTAATCAACCCCTCTGCTTGCTAGTACTGAAGTAGACTATAAAATTATATTTAAAATCTATTCCTTTTCTGGTGAATAATTTATTGAAATATAAAGGACTTTTTACATATGTGTATAACCATTACTACAAACAGGATACTGAATGCCCCAAATTTTACTCTTCTACCTCTATGATTCATGCCTCCACTCCCTTCTGTTTCTTCAGGAAACACCAGATCTCCCTTTTTAAACTCATTTTGTTGAGTTTTACCTTAAAGGTCAAATATTTCAAGTGTAAAACTCAAAGGTATACATTTTATTCCCTGATATGCATCAACATCACAGAGTCAATATTAGAAAGTATTCATCACTTCACTATTTTAACTTGTGTAATTTCTCTTCATTCCCTCCTGAATTCCATTAAATTCTGTGCTAAGTCATCTCCCTCAGTCTTTTCTAAGTCAGATGAGGAAAGCCCCTGGGGGCTGTGCTGGGGCCCCCAGGTCCCAGAACAATTGCAAAAGGGAAAGTCATGGACTCTTCCCTCTTCCTCAGTGACAATCTAGGCTCTACCCATTTCTGAAGGACATTTTCTCTAAAAATACGTGATTTTCAGAGTCAGGAAATGAGTCAGAAACTTGAAGCTGGGCAGGAGAGATGAGAGAGGAAGGCCAGGACCCTCGCTGGTAGCCCCTTCCCTGCCTCCCTTGTCCCTGCTCCTGGGAAGAACTCATGCTTGTTGGTCCTGATCCCACTCAGCTCAGCCCCCTCCTGGGGTACCTGAATGGCAGACCTGGATCTGGTCTCACAGTTCCTCTCTCGTTGCCTTTGCCTTCTATCCTTGTAACTACTGAGTCCTCAGATCACAGGTGTTTCTCTTAAAGGGCATCAGGATCATGAGATTTTCTTGGAAAGGGCATTCAGCTTTTCACCATCTCATGGAGTACATATGACATTTTAAAAAAGGATTTATTTATTTATCCCTCCCCCCATTGTTCTGTGCTCACTGTGTGCTCTCTGTGTGTTTTCTCTGTCTGCTTGTCTTTTCTGGAGGTGACACTGGGAACCAATCCTGGGACCTTCTGTGGTAGAGAGAGACACTCAATCTCTTGTGCCATGTCAGCTCCCTGGTCTCCACATCTCTTATTGTCTCTCTTCATTGTCTCTTTTTGTTGTGTCACCTTGCTGCATCAGCTCTTCTGTGTGGGCCAACATGCCTGCATGGGCCAGCACTCCTGCATGGGCCAGCTTTCCACTCTTGCCAGCTTGCCTCAGAGGCCAGCCTGCCCTTCACAAGGAGGCCCCGGGAATCAAACCCTGGATGCCGTATATTGTATATGGGAGCGCAATCACATGAAACACATCTGCTTCCCACCTATGACTCTTGATGAAGCACTTTGTGCTGCAGTTGTTCATGTGATTTCAGCATTTTCCCAAGAGAGAGAAACTCACTTGGTCTGCAAACCTGCACATACATAGACAGTGGACCTTGGAACTCATTCTCTATCTCTTTATCTCCCTGTGAATACATATAAAAGTGGCCAGTAGAGCTATAGATCAATACCAACCAGAAATTCCAAAACATTCAGATTAATTGGTGATTGTAGATCAGTGAAATTACTCCATGGTAAAATATAATTTATTTTAATGTTGTCATCACTTCTTATTTCTACTTACACAAACAATAAAAATAATATATGAGAGAATCCCATTTGATGCAGTGAAGGGTAAGAACGGAGTAGTTTAAATATGTCAATCGCATCATTTTGCATGTGAGTATCACTATATAAAATAAGAAGGGCTTAGAGGCTATGAAGTTGGGTGAGATGGATCTCCTGAAACAGGCATCGGTTTCCCACAAGCAGATGGGGTAGAGACAGAGGAAGAGCTTGACCGATAAAGCCAATTTATAAAGCAGGTTCTAGTGTGTTAGCTATGGGCTCTTGGAATGGATTTTCTGGATCTGGGGAAATGGGTGAGATGACCATGGGTGGACTTCAAGAGGATAGCATGTGGAATGGGGGAAGGGGATTGAGAGGTTAAGGAGGTACTGATGAGCAATGGATATGATGTCAACAAGACAGTCATATCTTCCTTGAGCCAAAGCAGAAGGTGTCTTGATGGAGTGGGTGGTGGCAGTGGCCATGGAGTCACTGGGATGGGGCCCAGTGTGACTTGAGAACAGGAGTGTAGAGTCAGGACAGAGAAGAAGGACCATGGGTTTGGGGATCCCCATGCTAATTCTGTAAAGAGCAATTTCAGAAGCAGATTCTTAGAGCTGCTTGCATGGGCCTCCATTAAATTACTGAATATATATTGATCAGAGTGAAGAAGATGATGTGGAGAGTTCCTAGGAGAGGAGACACTCGGCCCTGCAAGTACCCCCTCCTTAACATCACACTCTCCCCATCTATCCTCCCTAAAATGTAACTTGGATGTCATCACCCTTGTCTTGAAGTGGGTGCCGGGCCCAATGCATAGAATACTTTTAATTAAACCAAGTAAACCATAATAGAGAATTATTTGGCATAAAAACTTAGTTCTGAGGCTGTAAAATGTCCAAATCAGTGCACCAGTGGAGATGCTTTTTCACCAATATCAGGTACTGCTAATCTCATGTCTTGCCATGTGGTGAAGGTGGCTGACTATCTCTGCCAAGATCCCTGCCTTCCCCTCCAGAATCTAATTACTCCTGGAGCTCAGCTGTGGACAACTAGGCATAGAGCCTGTGTCTTATTACATCAGAGAAGGAAATAAAGACCTGATATATTGCTATTTCCATTACTTTCTTTCTTTTTCTTTTTGTAAGTTAAGATAAAGATAAATCTTTTTTTAAAAATGGTGCCAAATCAGAGAAGAAAAAAAAACATATTATATAGAAAACACTTTTCCTATGCTCTTTGCAATTTCTAAAACTGTTAAGGATATTTTTATTAAATTTAGAGAAAGTACAACTGCAAACAAATACACAAATTCTTCCAAAAGGCCACTTTGTGATATAATATATACAGATAATGTTTAAGGTTGGTTTGCATGTTTTAAAATGTTGTATTGTTTCTGGCTTGAGAATCACCTATTCTTTAAAAGTCTTTCAGTTCAACTCCAGTGCTGTTGTCAGGTAACATGGCAAAGGTGTAAATGTAAGCAACATATCTGAAATGGGTTTCAAAAGAAGATTTCCAGGCCCACCATTTCCAAGTCCAGCTGGATTGATAAGAGGTACAGCTCAACAGCAGGGAGCTAAGAATGGATTCCCATCTGTTCTTCTACTAGTTCTGGATTCTGCTGTATCTTTAAAAGTTTGTGGTACATTTGTGGCTAGTTTTGTCTTTCTTGGTGAATCTGTACATTTCATGTCATGAGCAGAAAGATTTGGTGTTGGAACAGATGCATACGATTTGGTTTCTAGAAATTTAGCAAAAAGTTCTGAAAAAGAACTATTAAGCACAGACTGTTGATTTAGTCTCAGAGGTGTGGTGGGAATATTTTTTGATCCTCGTCCAAGCAACCCTCTCATCCACCTAGTACCACCCTGACCTTCAGTGAACAACATCTCCATTTCCTCCTTTTTGGTACCCAGGCTGCTTCCCATTACTCTTAACACTTCAGGATGTTTGCTTTTTGGTGTGTGAAAATATCTAATGAAGAGGTTTCTCATTAGGATTTGTCCACATTTCCTTTTTCTGTGATGTTTACTAAATTCATCAATTTCTTTTGTACATCATCCAGCATTTCTTGTTGGAGCTCATTTTGTTTTTTAAGTTCTTATTTTTTTTAATTTTTTTAAATTGTGGGTAAAAATCAAATTTTTCAAAATACATACCAATATTTGTAAAATGATATATAAATACATAAGAATATTTGTGAAATATAAGTTCTTCACTTTGCTCTTCCCTCAGATATAACTGTTCTGTAAGTCTCAATGCTGTGTCCAATGTAGGATTTGCTTCATGCAAATGTTCCTGTAATAACAACAGTTTTCCTTCCAGATTTTCTGCCTTTGTCTTCCATTCACCTATGAGCTGATTTTGCTTTTCTAGTTCATCACAATACATAGCTTTTTCTTCTTGTTGGAAATGCTCTAGTACCATCTGCAGGTTGGCTAGTGATAGAGGATACTGCTTTACTTGTTCTTGTGAGATGGAAAGCTGATGTGCAGTTTCATCCCTCTGTGTGGAGACTGCATTCAATTGTTGCTTTCATATATCACGTTCCTTTAGTAGCTCCTCAAAATGATTACTACTAACACCTCCAACCTTGTCACTTGTGTTCTTTGTCTGTAAAGGAGTCAATAAAGTTTAACATTGCTGAGTTAATGCATCTATTTTAATATCTTTTTCTTGAATAGTATATGATAAATTCTGCA
>JAQZBX010079614.1:0-13954 GCA_029593785.1 Cabassous unicinctus | reverse complement strand
AATTTTAGGGTTAGCATTATGGAAAGGGAAAGTAAAGTTTAGGGTTAGGGTTAGACTTAGGTTTAGTGTTAGATTATGGTTACGATTAGGGTTAAGTTTGGGTTTAGGGTTCAGGTTAGAGTTACATTAGGGTTAAGATTTGTGTTAGTGTTAGGGTTTGGGTTTGGGTTAGGTTAGGGTTAGGTTTAGATTTTGGTTTAGGGTTAGGTTTAGGTTTTGGTTATGGTTATGGTTATGGTTAAGGTTAGGGTTAGGTTTATGATTATGGTTAGGGTTACTGTTAGGGTTAGGTTTAGGGTAAAGTTTAGGATTAAGGATAGGGTCAGGTTTAGGGTTAGGGTTAGGGGAAGATTAGGGTTAAGGTTAGGGTTATGTTTAGGGTTAGAATCAGGTTAGGATTAGGGTTAGGGTTAGGGTTATGGTTAGGGTTTATGGTTAGGGTTAAGGTTAGGATTAGGTTTATGGTTAGGTTTAGGTTTTGGTTAAGGTTAGGGTTAGAGTTAGGGTTAGTGTTAGGTTTAGTTTCAGGGTTAGGTTAGGTTTAGGGTTAGGTTAGGGTAAGGCGTAGGTTAGGGTTATCTTTAGGGTTAGAGATAGGGATAGTGTTATGATTAGGGTTATGGATAGGGTTACGGTTAGGGTTTCTTTGACTGCTATGCACTTGCTTTCACTCACATGTAAACACATGTCTTTTACCTAATGCTAAGCCAATGCAATGGTATCTTCACTTTACAACCCTAAATAAGTTTTCTGTTTTATTGGTGGCTGTGCATGTGATTTCACTTAAAATCATCTTCAAAACACTGGTTTTACCTAACACACTGTGAATGCAGTAGTTAAGTCAATTTTGAAAGTTAATAAGATATTTATTTTTTTGGATGCTATGTACTTTCTTTCACTCATTATCAATGTAAAAACACTGTTTTTCCCTAATGTTATGTCAAAGCCCTTTTTTCTTTAGTTTTCAAATTAAACGATATACTTATTACTTTGGCAGCAATGCCCTTGTTTTCACTTATAACGAATGTCAAAACTCCGCTTCTACTATGTCAAAGCTGCAGTTTCTTCAGATTTGAAATCAAAGTAAGGTTCTTGTTTCTTACACTGCTATGCACGTGTTTTCACTTACAATCAACTTGAAAACACTGCTTTTCCCTAATGATGGCTGAATGCAGTGACTTCTTTCGTTACAAAAATGAAAAAAGAAACTGTTTCATTGGCTGCTTTACAATTGTATTCACTTACACTCAAGTATAAGACACTGGATAGGCCTAACTCTCTGTGAATGATGTTGTTACTTCAAGTTTGAAAGGAAAGTAAAATTCTTGTTTGCTTGGCTGCTATGAACTTGCTTTCTCGCATATGTCAATGCACGACTTTTAACTTAGGCTGAGCCAATGCAGTGGTTTATGGTTAAGGTTTGGGTTAGGGATAGTGTTAGGGTTAGGTTTAGGGTTAAGGTTAGGGATAGGGTTACTCTTCGGTTAAAGTTAGTGTTAGGGTTATGGTTTGTGTTAGGGTTAGTTTAGGGAAAGGGTTAGGGTTATCATTAGGGTTAGGGTTAGGGTAAGGTTTAGGGTTTGGGTTATGTTTAAGGTTAGGGATAGATTAGGATTAGGGTTAGGGTGGAGTTAGGTTTAGGTTAGGGTTAGTTTTAGGTTTAGTGTTAGGGTTAGGTTCAGGGTTATTGATAGGGTTATGTTAGGGTTAGGGTAAGGTTTAAGGTTATGTTTAGGTTTTGTTGGCTGCTATGCACTTGCTTTCATTCACATGTGAACACACGGCTTTTACCTAATGCTAAGCCAATTCAGTGATTTAGGGTTAGAATTAGGGTTAGGGTAAGGTTTCGTGTTAGATTAGGTTTAGGGTTAAGATTAGGTTTAGGTTTAGCTTCGGTTATGGTTAGATTTGCATTAGGGTTAGGGTTAGATGTAGGGTTAGGGTTAGTGTTATGTTAGGGTTAGAATTACGGTTAGGGTTAGGGTTAAGTTTGTTTTTAGGATTAAGGTAAGGTTTAAGTTAGGGTATTGGGATAGGGTTAGGGTTAGGTTTAGGATTAGTATTATGTTTACGGTTAGGGTTAGGGTTTGGGTAAGGTTAGGGTTAGATTTATGTTTAGGTTTAGAGTTTGGTTAAGGGTTAGGGTTAGAGACAGGTTTAGGTTAAGGTTATTGTTAGGTAATGTTTAGGGTATATTAGTGTTAGTTTTATGGTTAGGGTCAGAGTTAGTGTTAAGGTTATGTTTAGGTTAGGGATAGGATTAGGTTTGAGGTTAGGGTTAGGGTTTGTGTTAGGGTTAGGATTAAGGTTAGTGTTAGGGTAAGGGTTAATGTTAAATTTAGAGTTAGGTTTAGGGTTAATTTAAGGTGAGGGTTAGGGTTAGGCAAAGTGTAAGTTTAGGTTTAGAGTTATGTTAGGTTTAGGATATTGGTTAGGTTGGGTAAGGGTTATATTAGCATTAGGTTTAAGGTTAGGGTTAGTGTTAGTTTTAGGGTTAGGGTTATGGTTAGGGTTAGATTAGGGTTATGGTTAAGGTTAGTTTATGGTTAGTGTTAGCTTAGGTTTAGGTTTAATGTTAGGGTTAGGTTTAGGGTTATGGTAAGGGTTTGGATTTGGGTTAAGGAAAGGGTTTGTGTTAGGGTGAGAGTTAGGGTTAGGTTTAATTTAGGGTTAGGGTTAGTGTAAGGGAGAGGTTTAGAGTAAGGGTTAGGGTTAGGGTTAGGGATAGGGTTAAGTTAGAGCTAGGATATGGTTTAGGTTAGGTTTAGGGTTATGTTAGGGTTAGGTTTAAGGTTTGGGTTAGCATTAAGATTAGGGTTAGGGTTGGATTATAGTTAAGTTTAGGGTTATTTTAGGTTAAGAGTTAGGATAGAGTTAGTTTTAATGTTAGGGTAAGGGTTAGGTTAGGACAAGGGTTAGATTAGGGTTAGGATTAAAGTTAGGGTTAGGGTTAGGGTTAGGCTCATGGATAGGGTTAGGTTAAGTTTAGGGTTAGGTTAGGGTTTGTTTGGCTGCTATGCACTTGCTTTCACTCACATGTGAACACACGGCTTTTACCTAATGTTAAGCCAATGCAGTGGTTTCTTCATTTTGAAAACCTACATAAGATTTCTGTTTTATTGGTGGCTATGCATGTGTTTTGGCTTAAAAACCATCTTAAAAACATTGGTTTTACCTAACACGCTGTGAATAAAGGAGTTAACCCAACTTTGAAAGATAAATAAGATACTTGTTTGTTTGGTTGTTATACACTTGCTTTCATTCATTATGAATGTAAAAACACTGCTTTTCCCTAATGCAATGACAAAGCACTGGTTTCTTCAGTTTTCCAAACTAAGTGATATACTCATTACTTTGGCAACTCTGCCCTCATTTTCACTTACAACAAATGTCAAACACTGCTTTTATTATGCCAAAGCTGCAGTTTCTTCACATTTGAAATCTAAGTAAGATTCCTGTTTCTTACAGTGTCATGCACGTGTTTTCACTTACAATAAACTTGAAAACACTGCTTTTCCCAAACGCTGGCTGAATGCAGTGAGTTCTTTGGTTAAGAAAATAAAAACAAAAAAAAATCTGGTTTCATTGGCTGTTTGCATGCGTTTTCACTTACAATCAGCTTCAAGACACTGGTTTCCCGTAGCTCTCTGTGAATGAAGTAGTTACTTCAAGTTTGAAACGTAAGTAATATTCATGTTTGTTGGGTTGCTATGCACTTGCTTTCACTCATATGTCAAAACACGGTTTTTACCTAATGCTAAACCAATGCAGTGGTTTAGGATTAGAGTTAGGTTTAGGGTTAGGGTTAGGGTTATAAAAGTGTTAGGGTTAGGGTCAGGGTTAGGGTTAGTGTTTGGGTTAGGCTTAAGTTAAGATTAGGTTTATCATTAGCATTAAGGTTAAGGTTTATGGTTTGGGTTTTGGTTAGTGTTAGGTTTATGGTTATGGTTAGGGTTAGGGTTAGGTAACGGTTAAGGTTAGGGTTAGGTTTAGGATTTTGGTTAGGTTTAGTGTTAGGTTAGGGTTAGGGTAAGATAGGGTTAGTGTGAGATTAGGATTAGGTTTAGGGTTAGGGTTGGGGTTAAGTTTAGCATTAGGGTTAGGGTTTGGGTTAGGTTTAGGGTGAGGGTTAGGGTTAGGGTTAGGGTTTTTTGGCTGCTATGCACTTGCTTTCAATCATATGTGAACACACGTTTTTTACCTAATGATAAGCCAAAGCAGTGATTTATTCACTTACAAAACCTAAATGAGATGTGGGTTTTATTGGCTGTTATGCATGTGTTTTGACTTAAAATCATCTTCAAACACTGGTTTTACCTAACAAGCTGTGAATGCAGGAGTTAATTCAACTTTGAAAGTTAAAAAAGATACTTGTTTGTTTTGCTGCTATGCACATGCTTTCACTCATTTTCAATGTAAAAACACTGCTTTTCCCTAAAGCTATGCCAAAGCACTTGTTTCTTCAGTTTTCCAAACAAAGTGATATACTCATAACATGGGCAGATATGCCCTTGTTTTCACTTATAACGAATGTCAAAACACTGGTTTCAGTATGCCAAAGCTACAGTTTCTTCACTTTTGAAATCTTTGTAAGATTTTTGTTTCTTACACAGCTATGCCAATTTTTCACTTACAATCAACTTGAAAACACTTTTTTTCCTTAATGCTGGCTGAATGCAGTGAGTTCTTTGGTTTAGAAAACCAAAAAAGAAACTGGTTTCATTGGCTGCTTTGCATGTGTATTCACTTACAATCAACTTCAAGACACTGGTTTCACCTAACTCTCTATGAATGCAGTAGTTACTTCAAGTTTGAAAACTAGGTAACATTCTTGTTTGTTTGGCTGCTATGCACTTGCTTTCACTCATATGACAACACATGCCTTTTACCTAATGCTAAGCCAATTCAGGGGTTTAGGATTAGGGTTAGGGTTAGGGTTAGTGTTAGGATTAGTGTTATGGTGAGGTTTAGGGTTAGATTAGGGTTAGGTTTAGGGTTAGGGTTAAGGATAGGTTAGGGTTAGGATCAGGGTTAGGGTCAGGTTTTCGTTTAGGTTTAGGGTTAGCATTAGGTTTAGTGTGAGTGTTAAGATACGGTTAGGGTTTATGGTTAGGTTTAGGTTAAGGGCTAGGTTAGAGTTAGGGTTAGGGTTAGGGTTAGGATTATGGTCAGGATTAGGTTTAGTGTTAGGGTTTCTGTTTCGGTGATGATTAGGTTAACGGTTAGGTTTATATTTAGAGTCAGGTTTAAGTTAGGATTCGGGTCAGCTTAGGTTTAGGGTTAGTGTTAGGGGTAGGGGTAGCATTTTGGGGAAAGGGTTAGGGCTAGGGTTAGGGTTTGATTAGGGTTAGGGTCATGGTTGTGGTTAGGGTTAGGATAAGGTTTAAGTTTAGGGTAGGGTTAGGTTTAGGGTAAGCTGTAGTGTTAGTGTTAGGGTTATGGTTAGGGTAAGGGATAGACTTAAGTTTAGGTTTAGATTAGGGTTCATGTTTGGGTTCAGGTTAGCAATCGGTTTAGGGTTAGGGATAGTTTAGAGTTAGGCTTAGGGTTAGGGTTAGGGGTAAGGTTAGTTTTTGGTTTAGGGTTAAGGCTAGGCTTAGTTTTAGGGTTAGTGTTAGGTTAGGGTTAGGGTTTAGTGTTAGGTTTAGGGTTATATTTAGGGTTTCATTAAGTTTAGGTTTAAGGTAAAATTAGGGTTAGGGTTAGGTTTAAGGTTATGTTTAGTGTTAGGGTTAATTTAGGGATAGGTTTAGGATTAGGGTTATTTTAGGGATAGGATTAGGGTTGGGGATACGGTAAGTTTTTGGTTAGGGTTAGTGTTAGTGTTAGTGTTTGGGTTAGGGTTAGGTTTAGGGTAAGTGTTACGGTTTGTGTTAGGATTAGGTGTACTTTTAGGGTTATGGGAGGCATCAGGGTTAAGACTATGGTTAGATTCTGTTTCAGGTTCGGGTGCAGGTTTGGGTTAGGGTTAGGGTTAGATTAGAGTTAGGCTTAGTGCTAAGGTTAGGGTTAGACTTAGGTTATGGTTGAGATCAGGGTTAGCATTAGGGTTAGGTTTTGGTTTAGGGTTAGAGTTAGGTTTAGGTTAACGGTTAGTCTTATGTTAGGGTTTAGATTTAGGGTTAGGGATATGGTTAGGGAATTGTTTTGTTAGGGTTAAGGATAGTGTTAGTGTTAGGGTTAATAGTAGGGTTAGGGTTAGTGTTATATTAGTGTGAGAATTATGGTTAGGGTTAGGGTTATGAATAGGGATTTTTTATGGTTAGGGTTAGGTTTATGTTAGGCTTAGGGTATTTCATGTGTGTTAGGTTAAGGGTTAGGGTTAGGTTTAGATTAGGTTTAGGTTTAGGGTTAGTGTCAGGGTTAGGGTTAGGTTTATGTTTAGGGTACGGTTAGGATTAGTTTGGGGTTAAGGTTAGGGCTTGCATTAGGGTTAGTGTTATGGTTTGGGTAAGGGTTTGTGTTTGGGTTAGAGTTAGGGTTAAGGCTAATTTAGGGTTAAGTTTAGGTTTAGGCTTAGGGTAAGGGTTAAGTTTAGGGTTACAGTTAGGATAGGGTTAGCATGTGGTTTAGGTTGTGTTAGGTTTATGCTAGCTTTAGGTTTCAGGTTAGGGTTAGTGTTAGGGCTGGGTTTGGGTTAGATTAGGGTTAAAGTTAGGGTTATGGTAATGTGAGTGGTAGGTTAGGGTTACATCTAATGTTAGGGTTAGGGTTAGGGTTACAGTAAAGGTTAGGGTTAGAGCAAGGGTAAGTGTTAGGATTAGGATGAGAGTTAGTTTTAGGGTTAGTTTAGGGTTAGGGTCAGGTTTAGGGTTAGAGTTATGTTAGTGTAAGGATATGGGTTAGGTGAGGGTTAAGGTTATGTTAGCATTAGGTTTAAGGTTATGGTTAACATTAAGTTTAGGGCTAAGATTAGATTAGGGTTAGTGTTAAGATTAAGTTAGTGTTAGAATTAAATTACGGTTAGTTTTAATATTAGGGTTAGGGTTAGGTTAGTGTAAGGGTTAGGTTAGGGTTAGGTTTAAAGTTAAGCTTAGGTTTAGGGTTAGGTTTAGGGTTCGATTTAGCGTTAGGTTTAGGGTTTATGGTTAGGTTTAGGGTTAGGTTTATGGTTAGGATTAGGGTTAGGTTTAGGTTTAGGTTTTGTTTCACTGCTATGCACTTGTTTCCACACACATGTGAAGACACGGCTTTTACCTAATTCTAAGCCAATTCAGTGGTTTAGGGTAAGTGTTAGGCTTATGGTTAGTGGTAGGATAAGTGTTTGGGTGAGGTTTAGGTTTAGATTAGGGTTAGGTTTAGGGGTATGGTCAGGGTTAAGTTAGGGTTAGGATCAGGGTTAGGGCTAGGTTTTGATTTAGAGTTAGGGTTAATGTTAGGTTTAGGGTGAGTGTTAAGTTAGGGTTAGGTTTATCATTAGGTTTAGTTTTAGGGTTAGGTTAGAGTTAAAGTTAGGCTTAGGGTTAGGGTTATGGCCAGGTTTAGGTTTAGTTTTAGGATTTGGTTTTGGATGAAGGTTAGGTTAAGGGTTAGGGTTAGGGTTAGGTTAGGGTAAGGGTTATCTTAGGTTTAGGGTTAGGGTTAGGGTTAGATTAGGATTAGGTTTAGGTTAGGATTAGGGTTAGGGTTAGGGTTAAGTTTAATTTACGGGCACGGTTAATGTTAGGGTTAAGTGTAGTGTTAGTGTTAGGGTTATGGGTGAGGTAAGGGTTAAGGTTAAGTTTAGGGTTAGATTAGGGTTCGTGTTTGGGTTCAGATTAGGGTTTGTGTTAGGGTTATGTATAGATTAGAGTTTGGGTTAGGGTAAGGGATAGTGTTAGTGTTAGGTTAGTGTTAGGATCAGGGTTAGGTTTAGGCTTTGGTTTTGGTTTAGGTCTAGGATTAGGGTTTGTTTTAGAGTTAGTATTAGGTTAAGGTTAGGGTTTAGGTTTAGGGTTAGGGTTAGGGTTTTGTTAGGGTTAGGGTTATTGTTAGGATAAGGTTTAGGGTTAGGATTAGGGTTAGGTTTAGATTTAGGGTTAGGTTAGGGTTAGGGTTAGGGTTGGGTTAATGTTAGGGTTAAGGTAATGGTTAGCGATAGGTTTAGGGTTTGCGTTAGATTACTGTTAAGGTAAGGGTTACGGTTATGGTTAGATTAGGGTTAGGGTTACGGTTAAGTTAGGATTAGGATTAGGGTTGGAGTTATCATTGGGTTTGGGTTAGGGTTAGTGTTAAGGTTAGGGTTATATTTAGGGTTAAGTTTAGGGTGAGGGTTAAGGAAAGGGTTAGGGTTATGTGTGCTGTTAGGGTTAGGGTTAGTGTTAGGGGAAGTATTAGGGTTAAGGTTAAGATTAGATTCAGTTTTGGGTTTGAGTTCGGGTTCGGGTTTGGTTAGGGTTAGATTAGAGTTAGGCTGAGTGTTAAGGTTAGGGTTAGTCTTTGGTTAGGGTTAGGATCAGAGTATGGGTTAGGATTAGGTTTCCGTTTAGGGTTAGCATTATGGTTAGGTTAACGGTTAGTGTTAGGTTAGTGTTAGAGTTTAGATTTAAGGTAAGGTTAGGGTTACGGTCTTGTTTTGTTAGGGTTAGGGATAGGGTGTGGGTTAGGATTAGGGTTAGGGTTAGGTTTAGGTTTAGGGTTAGGGTTAGTACTAAGGTTAGGGTTAGGGTTACATTAGAGTTAAAATTAAGGTTGGGATAGGGTTAGGGTTAGGGTTAGATTTGAGTTATGCTTTGTGTTAGGGTTAGGGTAAGCCTTAAGTTAGGGTTAGGATCAGTGTTTGGGATAGGGTTAGGTTTCAGTTAAAGATTAGGGTTAGGGTTAGGTTTATGGTTAGTGGTAGGTGAGTGTTAGGTTTTAGATTTAGGGTTAGGGTTAGGGTTAATGTATTATTTTGTTAGGGTTATGGAAAAGGTTACAGTTAGGATTAGGGTTAGGCTTTGGGTTAGGGTTAGTAGTAGTGTTAGGGTTAGTGTTACATTAGGGTTAGAATTAGGATTAGGGTTAGGGTTGTTTTTAGGGTTAGGGTTAGGTTTGTGTTAGGCTTAGGGTTTTGGGTTAGGGTTAAGGTTAGGTTTAGGGTTAGTGTTAGGTTTTGAGTTAGGGTTAGATTTTGGGTAAAGTAGGTTTAGTGTTAAGGTTAGGGTTAGGGTTAGGGTTAGAAATAGGGTTAGTTTAAGGTTATTTTTAGGTTATGTTAGGGTTAGGGTTAGGCTTAGGTTTAGTGTTAGATTACAGTTATGTTTAGGTTTAGGGTCAGTGTTAGGGTTAGTGCTACGTTTATGTTAGGTTTAGGATTAGGTTTGTGGTTAGGAGTAGGGTTTGGGTTAGGTTTAAGGTTAGGGTTAAGGTAAGGGTTTGTGTTAGGTTTAGAGTTGTAGTTAGGGTTAATTTAGGGTTAGGTAAAAGGTTCGGGTTATGGTAAGTTAAAGGGTTAGGGTTAGAGATAGGTTAGGGTTAGGATATGAGTTAGGTTGGCTTAGGGTAATGTTAACATTAGGTTTAATGTTAGGGATAGTGTTAGGGCTGGGTTTGGGTTAGCTTAGGGTTAGGGTCAGGGTGAGTGAAAGGGTTAGGTTTAGCATTGTGGCTAAGTGTTAGGGTTAGGGTTAGGGTTAGGTGCAGTGATAGTTTCAGGGTTATGTTTAAGGTAAGGTTTAGGGTTAAGTTTAGGGTTAGATTAGGGTTCATGTTTGGGTTCAGGTTAGGGTTTGGGTTAGGGATAGATTAGTGTTAGGGTTAGGTTAGGGTTAGGGATATGGTTAGTGTTAGGTTAGGGTTAGAATCAGGATTAGAGTTAGTGTTACGTTTTGGCTTAGGGTTAAGGTTAGGGTTACTTTTATGGATAGTGTTAAGTTAGGTGTAGAGTTTAGGTGTAGGGTGAGTGTTAGGGTTAGAGGTAGGATTAGGGTTAGGTTTAAGATTAAGGATGGGGTTAGGTTAGGATTAGGGTTTGGGTTAAGATAAGAGATGGCATTAGGGTAGGGTTTGGGTTAGGGTTAGTGTTAGGGCTAGGGTTAGGTTTAGGGTTAGATTAAGGTTAGGTTTAGGGTTAGGGTCAGGGTTAGGGCTAGGGTTATGTTTAGGCTTCGGTTGGGATTAGGTATGGGGTTACTGTTAGTTTTGGGATAGGGTTAGGGATTCGTTTAGGTTAAGGGTTTGTGGTAGGGTTAGATTTAGGGCTAGGGTTAATTTAGGGTTAGGGTTTGGGTTAGGGTTAGAGTAACGGATAGGGTTAGGGTTAGAGTTAGGTTAGAATTAGGATATGGGTTTTGTTGGGTTACGGTTATATTAGTGCTGGTTTAAAGTTATGGGTAGTGTTAGGACTGGGTTTGTGTTAGATTAGGTTTAAGGTTAGGGTTATGTTAAGGTTAGTGTTAGGTTATGGTTAGGTTTAATATATGGTTAGCGTTAGGGTTATGGTAAAAGTTAGCATTAGGGTTAGGGTAATGGTTAAGTTTAGGGTGAGAGTTAAGGTTAGTGTTAGTTTTGGGTTAGGGTTAAGTTTGGGGTTGGGTAAGGGTTAGGGTTATGTTTAGAGTTAGGTTATGGTTAGGATATGGGTTAGGTTTGGGTCAGGGTTATGTTAGCATTAGTTTTAAGATTAGGTTTAGTTTTTGGGTTACGGCTAGATTTAGATTAGGGTTAGGAAAGGGTTAGGTTAGGTTTAGAGTTAAGTTAATGTTAGTTTTAATATTAGGGTTAGGGTTATGTTAATTTAAGTGTTAGGTTAGGGTTAGGTTTAATGTTACAGTTAGGGTTATGTTTAGGGTTACTGTTAGGTTTAGGGTTTATGGTGTAGGGTTAGGTTTAGTGTTAGGGTTAGGTTTAGGGTTAGGGTTTGTTTGGCTGCTATGCACTTGCTTTCACTCACATGTGAACACACGGCTTTTACCTTATACTAAGCCAAAGCAGTGATCTCTTCACTTTACAAAACCAAATAATATTTGTGTTTTTTTGGCTGCTATGCATGTGTTTTGACTGAAAATCATCTTCAAATACTGGTTTTACATAACACACTGTAAATACAGGAGTTAATTCAACTTTGAAAGTTAAATAAGATACTTGTTTGATTGGCTGCTATTTGGTTACTTTCACACATTATCAATGTAAAAGTACTGCTTTTCCCTAATGCTATGCCAAAGCACTGGTTTCTTCGGTTTTCCAAACTAAGCCATATACACATTACATGGGCAGATATGTCCTTGTTTTCACTTACAACGAATGTCAAAACACTGCTTTTAGTATGCCAAAGCTGAAGTTTCTTCACCTTTGAAATCTCTGCAGGTTTCTTGCTTCTTATACTGCTATGCAAGTGTTTTCACTTACAATCTACTCGAAAACACTTCTTTTCCCTAATGCTGGATGAATGCAGTGAGTTCTTTGGTTTAGAAAACCAAAAAAGAAACTTGTTTCATTGGCTGATTTGCATGTGTATTCACTTACAATCAACTTCAAGACACTGGTTTCACCTAACTCTCTGTGAATGCAGGAGTTACTTCAAGTTTGAAAAGTAAGTAACATTTTTTTTTGTTTGGCTGCTATGCATTTGCTTTCACTCATATGTCAACTCATGGCTTTTACATAATGCCAAGTCAATTCAGCGGCTTATGGTTATTATTAGAGTTAGGGTTAGGTTTAAGGTTTGGTTTAGGTGTAGTGTTAGTGTTAGCGTAGTGGTTATGGATAGGGTTAGGGTTAGGGTTAGGGTTAAGTGTAGGTTTAGATTATGGCTCATGTTTGGTTACAGTTTGGCTGAGAGTTAGGGTTAGTGATAGATTAGAGTAAGGATTAGGTTTGGGATAGTGTTAGTATTCGGTTAGGGTTAGGATCAGGGTTAAGGTTTGGATTAGGTTTTGTTTTAAGGTTAAGGCTAGGGTTAGGTTTAGGGTTAGTGTTAGGTTAGCGTGGGATTTGGGTTAGGATTAGGGTTAGGGTTTTATTAGGGTTAGATTTAGGGTTAGGATTAGCATTAAGATTAGGTTTAGGTCTAGGTTTAGGGTTAGCTTGGGGCTAGGGTTTGGATTAGGGTAATGTTGGGGTTAGGGTAATCATTAGGGTTAGGGATAGGGTTAGGGTTAGCATTAGATTTCTGTTAGGGAACAGATTAGGGTTAGGTTTAAGGTTAGGGTTAGGGTTAGGTTAGGGTTAGAATTAATGTTGGGGTTTGGGTAGGGTTTGTGTTAGTGTTAAATTTAGAGTTAGGGTTAGGGTAAGGGTTAGGGTTACGCTTAAATTTAGGGGATGGGTTAGGTTTAAGGTTAGGGTTTGATTAGGTTTCGGGTTCGGGTTCGGGTTAGAGTTAGGTTAAGTTTGGATTAGAGTTAGTCTTAGGGTTAGGGTTAAGGTTAGTCTTTAGCTTAGGGTTAGGATCAGGGCTGGGTTATGGTTAGGTTTCAGTTTAGGGTTAGGGATAGGGTTAGGGTATTGTTTTCTTAGGGTTAGGGATAGGGTAAGTTTAGGATTAGGGATAGGGTTAGGGTTAGTGTTAAGGTTAGGGTTAAATTACGGTTAGGGTTTGGTTTAGGTTACTGTTAGATTACGGCTAGGATTAGGTTTAGGTTTAAGGTTAGGGTTAGGGTTAGGGTAAGTCTTAGGGTTAGGGCTTGTGTTAGGGTTAGTTTAGAGTTAGGGTTTGGGTTCAAGTTAGTGTTAGTTTAGGGTTAAGTTTAGGGTTAAGGTTTGGTTTATGATTAGAGTTAGGGTTAGGGTTAGGGACAGGGTTATTTTTAGGTTAGGGTTAAGATTAGAGTTCGGGTTATGGTTACGGTTTATGTTAGGGACAGGGTAAGGGTTACGGTTACATTTAGGGAAAGGGTTATGTTTAGGGTAAGGGTTAGAATTAGGGTTAGGGTTAGGGTTGGATTAGGGTAAGCATAAGGGTTAGGGTTTCATTAGGGTTAAGTTAGTGTTAGCAGTGGGTAACGTTTAGAATAAGGGTTTGGGTTACGGTTAGGATTAGGTTTAGGATGAGTGTTATGGTTAGGCTAGGGTTAGGGTTTGGGTTAGGTTAAGGGTTACAGTTAGATTAGGTTTATGGTTAGATTTAGGGTTAGCTTTAAGGTTAGGGTTAGGTTTAAGTTTAGGGTTAGATTAGGGTTCGTGTTCGGTTTCGGGTTAGGGTTAGGGTTAGGTTTAGGGTTAGATTAGAGATAGGGTTAGGGTTAGGGATAAGGTTAGTGTTAGGTTAGGGTTCGGATCAGGGTTAGGGTGAGAGTTTGGTTTTGTTTTTGGGTTAGTGTTAGTGTTAGATTTCGGGTTAGTGTTAGGTTAGGGTTAGGGTTGAGGGTTAGGGATGGGGTTAGTATAGGGTTTTGTTAGGGTTAGTGTTCAGGGTAGGATTAGGGTTATGGTTAGGTTTAGGGTTAGGATTAGGGTTAGGGTTAGGTTAGGGATAGGGATAGGGTTAGGGTTAGGGTAAGAGTTAAAATTATGTTTAGGGATAGTGTTAGATTAGTGTTAGTGCTAGCATTAGGGTTAGGGGTAGGTTAGTGTTAGGATTAGGGTTGGGGTTAGGGTATGGTTTGTGTTAGGGTTTGTGTTAGTGTTAGTGTTAGGGTTAGCCTAAGGATTAGGGTGAGGTTGACAATCAGGTGTAGTGTGAGGGTTAGGTTTAGGCTTAGGGTTAGGGTTAAGGTTAAGGATAGGGTTAGATTAGGGTTCGGGTCTGTGTTAGGGATAGGGTTAGGGATAGGTTTAGTGTTAGATTACAGTTAGGATTATGGTTAGGGTTAGGGTTAGTCTTAGGTTAGTGTTAGGATCAGGTTTCGTGTTAGGGTTAGGTTTCGGTTTAGGGTTATGGTTAGGGTTAAATTTTCAGTTAGTGTTTGGTTAGTGTTAGGGTTAAGGGTTAGGTTTAGTGCTATGGTTAGGGTATTGTTTTGTTAGGGCTAAGGATAGGGTTAGGGTTAGGATTAGGGATAGGTTAAGGGTTAGGTTTATGTTTAGGGTTAGGTTTAGGTTAGGGTTAGGGTTA
>JAQZBX010079613.1:0-13960 GCA_029593785.1 Cabassous unicinctus | reverse complement strand
AGCCTCTGTCTGCTTTCACTGACATCTCTCAGTGTTTCCCAGTCTGGACTCTACAGGACCATCTGTAAAAACAGCCTTTCACTTTATGTGCCTTATGTTTCCTCACCTTAAGCACCCGTCCTCTCCCCCAGCACACACACCACCCACCCCACACTGTTCTCTACGAGGGTGTTTCTCAAGTTGAGCAGGTGGGTCATCTCATTCAGAATCGCCTGTGGTCCTCGTTAAAAATCCAGAGGTCTGAGTCCAGTTCCATCTCCCTAAATCAGACCAGTTGAAGGTGGGGCCTAAAAGTCTGCATGCTACCTGCATCTCAAATTTTAGGGAAACTTCCTTCTTGGTTTATATCCTGCATCTGTTCTCCCCTACCCCTGTTCATTTATAGTACGGTGTATTTAGTGTGGATGTCGTTTACTTGTTTACTTCTACCAAGCAATTAAATCATGTTGAATTCACTTTTTTTTTTAGAGGTAGCGGGGCCAGGGATTGAACCTGGGCCCTAGTACATGGGAAACCGGTGCTCAACTGCTGAGCTACATCGGCTCCCTGAGTTGGTTTTTGTTTGTTTTATTTTTTATTTATTTATTTATTTATTTATTTATTTATTTATTTTTACCAGGAGGTCCCGGGGATCGAACCCAGGTCCCTCCATATGGGAGATGGATGCCCAACCATTTGAGCCACATCCGTTCCCCTGTTTTATTTTTAAGAGTTACTGGGGATCAACCTGGGACCTTGTACATGGGAAGCAAGTGCTCAATCACTGAGCACATCTGCTCTCCCAATGGCTTTTGATGTCACATTGCCAGACACTGTGTCCTGCAAATAGAAGGCATACAAGGACATTTGTCGAGTAAGTGGATAAAAGTGTTAAATGAAATCTAAGTTAACGGGACAATGAACTTCTCCTTCCCAGCTCACGACAGCGCTCTTCTCCTTACTTGTGGCTGATGCTGCTGGGAACCATTTTAGATTTTCAAGATTGGATGGGGATGGGGCCTTAGAGGTGCATTTGTTCATCTCACAACATAGGTAAGAATCCTCTCTACAAACTGGTCCCAACCCATTTTATTTCAGAAGCGAGTGGAAAGGAAAACATCTTGGGAGAGGTTATCTTATCGGCAAGATACAATCCACTGGGTTTCATTTAGCACTGTATGGTAAGCGCATGCTTCTAGGTGGAAGATTTGACTGCTATTTTCTATGCGTGGTGCTGATAAAGTGCAAAGAGCGTCAGGAGGCAGAAACCTTGAGAGCGACATCCGGTTTGAGGAGGCCGAGTGCTCCCTTCTCTGAGGATTATTTCTTAGATGCACAGTGTTCTTTGAGACAGTGTATTCGGTTGTTTTCCGTTCTTCGACCAGGGTGGATCATAGGGAGAAGGGATTTTTAAGAGGATAGATAAGTTGCACGCCTCCTTCTCCACTATATCAGTGTAACTTCCAAGGGAAAAGAGACAATTTAGTTAAGCTCTGCATTTCCTGAACTTCTTATTGATCAATAGTTCATTATCTGCTACATTTGCCAATATGCAAAACCTTCAGGAGAGTTGTCATAATTAAATGAAAAACCTATATTTGCAGACTGTTACATGATTTGGGATTCAAAAGGACTTCTTTTTTCATTTTTTATAGCGTTAGCTCTGACCCTCATTCTGCTTGTCAGGTTTTCTTCATGGAATATGCAATTCTAAATGATTCTCCTTGAAACAGTAGGCCTGGCATATAATGCAAGTGGACCACTAACCTTTTACGCAAAAGTTAAGCTACTTATCAGATTCCCTGGCTTCTGCCACCACTGTTTTCTGTCAGGTGGGAAGGGTTGTTCTCTTGGGAGATCAAGGGCCATTAGATATAATTAACTTTCCTCATTCCTTTTAAACAACGACTACACACTCCACTATGGTTGGTGATTACAATCTATTAAATGTGATGAAGCATCTTCAGAGAGGAGAGCCATCATTACAAAGTGACTTTAAAAACAAAGTCCCATGAGATCTGATAATTATCTTGTGGAAAGGAGATTATCTGCCTACAGTAAAAGGATTTATTTTGTTCATGACTGTACTCATAATAATAGTTTGCAGAGTGACATGAAAAGGAGCAGGGGGTGAATTTACTGTCCTATGGGGGTTCCAGGGGAACAAAGACACTAACTCAATTTTGTGAAGGAAAACAGCTCTCAGCGGACAAAAACAGTGTAAGCAATCACTAAACTCCAGGAAAGAATTTGATCAACCCTCAGTTATCTTTCGTGGCTCGCATTGACATAATTAAGTCATTATGACAATAAAGCTGATTGTTCTGTCGTGCAGTATCTGGGCTTTAATCCCCATGTGTAGTCTACAAATCAGCAGGAGCTTCTAAAACCAAAGCTCTTCATTACCTTCCTCAAAAGAGGAAGGGCCACGAGAAAAAGCACTGAGGGAGGGAGAGCAAGAGAGCAAGAAAAAGAGAAAGCTCAGAAAGAAGGCTGGCTTAATCTGATGCTTGTCATCAGGAAGCCATGGATTTAGGCATTACCGCATTGAGTAGGAAATCAGGGACAGTTTTGAGCAGAGGGCGGGAGGGAGAGCCTGCTGGGAGGACGTCTCATCATTTTTTTAAAGCAAATTTCCAAAATCCTACATTCATACTTGTGTTAAGTTACAAAACTATATTCCCAAGTCAACTATAAATGCATTTTGTACTGTGTACCATTCCAAAGAAAGAAAGAAAACTGATAATTGAGACTTGCGAGCACTAAGCAAACATTTCCATACAGGAATCAGGATCATAAATCATAGAAATTTACGCTTGATATGGACCAACCGTTGCATTTAGTTCCACCCTTTCACTTTGTAGGTGAAGAATATACACTGGAGAGGTGAATCTCAACACTAGACAGAGCCGGGCTGGATGGTCTCTCATCAGGTTGTGTCAAGGGTCTGTTTACATCATCAAGTAGGTGTTGTGGGCATGCTGTCTTTCCTTGGACTTTTAAGAATGCAGTGTTTCTAGGGACCTTTTGTAAATATCATGTGTCCCAAAACATGAAAAGGACTTAGAATCTCAGTGGGTACAAGTAATAGAATAATGCTTACTTCATCTAGCCGAGTTCCTTATGTTATGTTAACTTATCCTCACCCTGTGAGGGTCGCCTCATGTTCCAGGAGGGGCCCTGAGGCTCCGAGGGTTTAGGTACCTCTTGCCACACTGATGAGGAAGCAGAGAATCTGAGTTTAAACCTGGGTCAGTCGGATCCCTGTGCCCACGGTCTTGCTGACCCATCACATGGCCATTGGCACATCCCGCTAGCTGGATCTGGGACATCTTATTTGTCTGTGAAGTTCCTGCTCCTGTTTTAGAAAGTGAATGAGTAGTTGAAATACCAGCACCATAATTCCAACCCATGACTCTTCATGAAATGCCTGTTGGCAGCATTAAGCAAGGTGGAGAATACCACGGGCCACCTGAAGCACACTGGAGCAGGCTCAGTCACAACATCCACCATCAGTCTTCCTAAATGATGTCTAACTTTCCTCAAGAGAAGCCACCACATCTCTTTCTAAGTGGTAATCCTAAAAGGGACAGTGAAGTTGGAAGATGCCTTTGAGACTTGCTCACACATGCCTGATGCTGAACTTATTTTTGGGGTTTTTAAGTTTAGAGTGTGTTAGGACTCTCACATAGGTCTGGTAGTGTAGGTGATGAGGTTTCACTTATGAATGATGAAAGAAGCCAGTTGGTTTTTGCTTGTTGTTTTTCTGAGGTTGGCTGGCCAGTTTGATGCTGGAAGGAATAATTTATCAGGTGAGCTCATGTTTGGAACACAAGGATATGAGTCAAGAAATTTGAAACTTGGTCAGCATTCATTTTCTACTAGCAAACAACTACATGTGCTTTCAAAAATGCCAGCCCAGGAATTTAATGGGATTCCACCATGAAAAACAGATACCAGACATGCTCATTCATTGTCCAAGTCCCATAGTTGTTCATATTGGAATAACTGCCTTTCCAAAGTACTTATATTTATATTAAGATTATTCAACATAAAAGAGAATCATCCAATCAAATATCACCTAATCTCTACTTAAAGTAGGGGTTGGCAAACTTTATCTGTAAAGTTTCAGATAGTAAATATTTTAGGCTTTACAAAATAGACAGTCTCTATCATAACTATTCAACTCTGCCATTGTAGAGGGAAAACAGCAGTAGACACTATGTAAATGAATGGGCAAGGCTGTGTTTTAATAAAACTTTATTAAAAAATAGGTGGCAGACCAGCATTAGCCCATGGGCCATGGTTTGTCAAACTCTGTAGACTGTTAAAACATACACACACCACACACACACATTTCTTTGGAGAAGAAAAAAATGTCCTCAGGAACTTCACCTCTAAATGGGGGCCTGTAGTAGCTCTTTCATTGGTATGAATTCTCTTCCCTTATTGGTTACAAAGGACAGCATGTAAATTGCTTGTAGTATGAGTTGTCTTTAGACTATCTAGAGCTTCTGGCTAGAGACACCATTTGCAAGCTTTGGAGACCAGAAGAACAAAATTCATCCCTGCTGTCGGAGCAAGCACCATCAAGCTAGGAGAGGGCAGGGTTGATCTTCTTTTGGTGAGGAGCTCCTTTTTGTGATTGGTTCTTCTAAGGGTGTTTCTGTTCACTCCATTGCTAGTATTGGCTACCTGCAGATTAAATAACTGTATAATGCTGATTTGGATTTCATAGTGCACATGCTGCTTTGCTGCTCTCCTCTGTCTGATTGTTCAAATTAAACTATCCATATGGTTTCTGAGGATGTTGATAAGATATGGTGACCACCAGGAGGATTTGGGCAGCCATCATGTGCTGGTATTGATAAGTTGCTGTGGACAAAACTGAACCTTAGAATCATAATTCATAATTCTAAAACCTAACATTAAATGATTTAACATTTATGTTTTCAAGAATTAGTGAAGTCAAGAAACATGGGAGAAACAGAAAAAAAAATATTCCCAAGCCTCATAATGTGTCCAAAATACATCTGCCTTATTTGTTCAAAAAGGATGATCACTTTGCTCATTTGTTAGAGATGTGTATAAATGGTTTGATGAATCAGTACTAAATTGTATAGATTTTACTAGTTTTCAAATGATTTAAAATATTTCATGAGTGCAACATTCCTTGAAAAGATTAGATTAGGAAGATGAACGAGAGGAAGATTAGATATGTTACTACCCAAAGATTTTTCCTTGGGAGAAAAAGAATGGAGAGGAGTTTTTGGAATATTTCTTCCCTTTAGCATGCTGCATGCTCACTCATGGGTGCCCACAGAAGGAATAGAGACTTCCCTCCCAATGCTTCTTAGAAGAACAAACTGCATAAATGACACATTGCAGCAACAATTGTTTGTTAAAATGGGGACAGAGTAAAGAAAAGGCTAGATCAGGAAGACCATCCTTCTCTGAGTCTCTTTCCTGTAAGAGATAGATAAATGATATATGATAGATGACAGATAGATGATAGATAGATAGATAGATCTGTCAGACTACGATATTTTTATTAAAAAATTGTGGGTTTACAGAACAATTGCACAATAAATTACATACACCACTTCACCAACAACAACTTGCATTGGTGTGGAACATTTGTGTGTAATAGCACATTTTTGCAATTGTGCTATTAATTAAAACCCATGGTGTAATTTAGGATTCACTGTGTAGCATTACCGTATACACAATCTAACATTTTCCCTTTTAATCATATTCAGATATATATTTCAGTGCTGTTAATTGCCTTCAAAATATTGTGCTACCACCACCACCATCAATTACAAAAACATTTCCATAATTCTAAATAGGAACCCTGAACATTTTAAGCCTTAACTTCCCATTCCCTATCCCCATCCCATGCCACAGCAAACTATGTTCTAATATATAAGAGTTTGCTTATTCAAATTATTTCAAATCAGTGAGATCATACAATATTTGTCCTTTTGTGTCTGGCTTATTTCACTCAACATGATGTTCATGTTGTCACATGTATCAGGTCTTCATTCCATTTTATGGCTGAATAATATTCCATTGTATGTATACCACATTTTATTTATCCATTCATTGGTTGATGGACTCTTAGGTTGACTCCATTTTTTGGCTTTTGTGAATAATACTGCTATGAGCATCGGTGTGCAAATCTCTAATTGAATCCCTGCGTTCAATTCTTTTGGATATATACCTAGTAGTAGGATTGTTGGGTCATGTGCTAGTTCTATTCTTAGCTTTCTGAGTAACAACAAAACTGTCTTCCACACTGGCTGCACCATTTTACATTGTTGCCAGCAATGAACAAGTGTCCTTGTTTCTCCGCATCCTCTCCAACACTTATCATTTTCCATTTTTTAAATAGTAGCCATTCTAATGATGTGAAATGGTATTCACTGTGATTTTGATTTGCAATTGCATGATAAATAATGTTGACCATCTTTTCATGTGTTTTCAGGCCATTTGTATATCTTCTATGTAGAGATGTCTGTTCAACTCTTTTGCCTATTTTTAAATTGGATTGTTTCTCTTTTTGTTTTCACTTGAAGGATTTCTTTATATTTTAAAACTTTATTAGATACGTGGCTTTCAAATATTTTCTCCCGTTGTGTTAGTTGTTTTGTTTTCATGATAAAGTCTTTTGAGGACCAAGAATTTTTTATTTTAATGAGGTCCAATTTATCTATTTTTCCTTTTGCTGCTTGTGCTTTGGGTGTAAGTCTTAAAAACCACTGCCTAACATAAGGCCCTGAGGATGCTTCCTTACATTTGATTGTAGGAGTTCGATAGTTCTTGCTGTTATATTACCCCATTGTACCTCCATACCTCATTGTAGTTTTGATTTGCATTTCCCTAATTGCTAGTGATGTTGAATGTTCTTCCACGTGTTGCGTCACCATTTCTGTTTTTTCTTTGGACTGTTGTAAATCCAAGTCTTTTGCCCATTTTTTAATCAGATAGTTTGTCTTTATATTGTTGAGTTCTATGATCTCCTTATATACCATGGATATTAAACCCTTATCAGATATGTGATTCTCAAGTATTTTCTCCCACTGAGTCAGGTTCCTTTTCACCCTTTTGACAAAGTCCTTTGAGGTGCAAAAGTGTTGAATTTTGACGAAGTCCCATTTATCTATTTTTTCTTTTGTTGCTCATGCTTTGAGTGTAAGATTTAAGAAATACTACCTACCACAAGATATTGAAGATGTTTTCCTACATTTTCTTCTAGGAGTTTTATGGTTGTTGTTTTTACATTTAAGTCCTTGATGCATTTTGAGTTAATTTTTGTATAAGGTATGAGATAGGGGTCTTCTTTTTTTGGATATGGCTATCTAGTTCTCCCAGCACCATTTGTTGAATAAACTTCTCTGGCCCAGCTGGATAGGTTTAACAGCCTTGTCAAAAATCACTTGACTATTGATGTGAGGGTCAGTTTCTGAGTTTTTGATTCTGTTCCATTGATCAATCTGTCTGTTCTTATGCCAGTACCATGCTGTTTTTAAACCACTGTAGCTAAGTAATATGCTATAAAGTCAGGAAGTGAGAGTCCTCCAACATTGTTCTTCATTTTTAAGAACTTTTTGGCTATCCAGGGCTCCTTACCCTTCAAAATAAGTTTGGTTATTGGTTTTTCAATTTCTGCAAGAAAAGCTGTTGTGATTTTTATTGGGATTGCATTGAATCTGAAAATTAGTTTGGGTAGAATTGACTTCTTAACGATATTTAGTCTTCCAATGCATGAACATGGAATGCCTTTCCATTTATTTCAGTCTTCTTTGGTTTCTTTTAGCAGTAGTTTTCTGAATACAGGTCCTTTATGTCCTTGGTTAAGTTTATTCCTAAATATTTGTTTTAGTCATTATTACAAATGAAATATTTTCTGATTGCCTCCTCAGAATGCACATCAGTAGTGTGCAGAAATGCTATTTATTTTTGCATATTAATCTTTTATCCCAACCTTTGCTGAACTCGTCTATTAATTCTAGTAGCTTTGTGTGGATTTTTCAGGATTTTCTTGAAAGATCATATCATCAGCAAATAGTGAAAGTTTTTCTTCTTCCTTTCCTATTTGAGTGCCTTTTATTTCTTTGTCTGGCCTAATTATTCTAGTTGGAACTTCAAGCACAATATTGAATAGTAATGGTGACAGTGGGCATCCTTGTCTTGTTCCTGATTGCAATGGGAAAGCTTTTGGTCCTTTACTGTTGAGTACAATGCTAGCTGTAGGTTTTTCATATATGCACTTTACAATATTGAAAAAGCTTCCTTCTATTCCTAGCTTTTGGAGTATTTTTTATCAAGAATGGGTGTTGTATTTTGTTAAATGGCTTTTCTGCATCAATCGAGAGGATCCTGTGATTTTTCTTCTTCAATTTATCAATGTGGTTTATTACACTAATTGCTTTTCTTGTGTTGAACTACCCTTGCACACCTGAGATAAAACCCACTTGATCATGGTGTATAATTCTTTTAATGTGCTTTTGGATTTGGTTTGCAAGTTATTTGTTGAGGATTTTTGTGTCTATATTCATTAGAGATATTGGTCTGTAATTTTCTTTTCTTGTAGTATCTTAATCTGGTTTTGGTATTAGGGTGATGTTCACTTCATAGACTGAATTTGGTAGCATTGTTTCCTGTTCAATTTTTGAAAGAGCTTGAGAAGATTGGTATTAGGTCATCTTAGAATGATTGGTAGAATTCACCTGTGAAGCCATCTGGTCTTAGGCTTTTCATCTTTGGGAGGTTTTTGTTGACTGTCTCTTGTGATTGTCTTTCTGAGGTCTTCTATTTCTTCTAGGGTCAGTGTAGGTGGCTCATGTGTTTCTAGGAATTCTCCTCCAGATTGTCTAATTTTTTGGCATATAGATGTTCATGGTATCCTTTTATGATCTCTCATTTCTGCGGGGTCAGTGGTAATGACTCCCCTCTCATTTCTGATTTTATTTGTGTCTTCACTCTTTTTCCCTTTGTCAGTCTAGCTAAGGAATTGCTGATTTCATTGATCTTCTCAAAGAACCAACTTTTGGTTTTGTTGACTCTCTTTATTGTTTTTTTGTTCTCAATTTCATTTATTTCTGCTCTGATCTTTACTATTTCTTTCCTTCAGCTTGGTTTGGGATTAGTGTGCTGTTCTTTTTCTAGTTTCTCCAGGTGTGCAGTTAGGTGTTCAATTTTAGCTCTTTCTTCTTTTTTAATGTAAGCATTGAGGGTATAAATTTCTTTCTCAGTACTCAAATAATTTGCTGAAAATTCTTGCAATTTCTTCTTTGGTCCACTGATTATTTAAGAATGATGTGTTTAATCTCCATATATTTATGAATTTTCTCTTTTTCTGACCATTATTGATTTCTAGCTTCATTCCATTATGATCAGAGAAAGTGTTTTGTATAATTTCAATCTTTTTAAATTTATTGAGACTTTTCTTGTGACCCAGCATATGGTTTATCTTGGAGAAGGATTCATGGGCACTTGAAAAGAAGGTATATCTTGCTGTTTTGTTGTGCAATGCTTTATAGAAGTCTTCTAGGTCTAGTTCATTTATCATATTATTCAAGCTCTTTGTTTCTTTATTTATCCTCTGTCCAGATGTTCTATCCAATACTGAGAGTGGTATCCAATAATAGTCTCCAACTATTATTGTAGAAACATCTATTTCTTCCTTCAGCTTTGCCAGTGTGTGCCTCATGTATCTTGGAGCACTCAGGTTAGGTGCATAAATATTTAGTATAGTTATTTTTTCTTGCTGAATTGCCCTTTTTATTAATATATAATGACCTTCTTCATCCCTTAAAACAGTTTTGCATTTAAAATCCATTTCATCTGATATTATCACTACTCCATCTTTTTGTTGTTGTTGTTACTATTTGCATGGAATATCTTTTTCCAACCTTTCACTTTTAACCTAGTTGTGTCCTTACATCTGAGGTGAGTCTCTTGTAGACAACATTTATATGGTTCATATTTTTTATCCATTCTATCAGTCTGTGTCTTTTGACTGGGGGATTCAAGTCATTAACATTCAATGTTATTACTGTAAAAGAATTACTTCATCCATTTTGACTTTGATTTTCTGTTGTCATATCGTACTATTGCCTATCTTTTTACCTTTTAATTTAACCTTTCTAATAATCTTCATTTCTACACTCTTTTCCAAGTCTCTCACCCTTGTCTTTTCCTTTCAGGCTGTAGCACTCTCTTTGGTATCTCTTTTAATTCTGGTCTTTTGGTAACACATTCTATTTGTTTTCCTTTGTCTGTGAAGACTTTGAACTCCCCTCCACTTTTGAAGGACAGTTTTGTTGAATACAGAAATCTTTGTTGGCAGTTTTTCTCTTTCAGTACCTTAAATACATCATACCACTTTCTTTTCTCCTCTGTGGTTTCTGATGAGAGGTTGGCACTTAATCTTATCAAGGTTCCCTTGTATGTGGTGCTTTGCTTTTCTCTTGCTGCTTTCAGAATCTTCTTTTTATCTCTAATATTTGTCATTCTGAATAGTAGGTGTCTTGGAGTAGGTCTATTCAGATTTATTCTGTTTGGGGTGCGTTTTCCTTCTTGGATATTGATATTTATGTCTTTCATAAGGGTAGAAAAGTTTTCCATCATTATTTCTTTAAATATTCTTTCTGCCCCTTTTCCATTTTCTTCTCCTTCTGGGACATTGATTATGCATATGTTTTTGTGTTTTGCATTGTCACTCAATTCCTTGAGACTCTGTTCTATTTTTTTCCATTCTCTTTTCTTTCTGTTCTCCTGTCTTTTCCAGTTCAGATGTTCTGTCTTCGAAATCACTAATTCTGTCTGAGCAATGCAAGTGTGCTCTTACGTACCTCTAATGTATTTTTAATCTCATCCATTGTGTCTTTCATTCTCATAAGGTCTGTTACTTTTCCTTGAAGACTTTCAAATTGTTCTTTATGCTCACCCAGTGTCTTCTTAATATCTTTTATCTCTTTGGTTATATTCTTTCAATTCTTAAAATTGATTTAGGAAAGTTGTGTGATTATCATTGATTGATTGCCTTAAATCCTGTATCTCTTCAGGATATTTGGTTTGTTCCTTTGACTGGGCCATCTCTTCTTGTTTCCTAGTTTGGCTTATAATTTTTTGCTGATATCTAGGCATCTGAATATGTTGGTGTATTTACTCTAATGGCCAACTTCTTTCTCTTGCCTATTTTTATTTTTTCATAGCTCTTCTTTGATATTTGGTTCAACTTATCCTTAATCTTTAAAATTGCCTAGTTTAAGTTATCAAAATCATGCCATGGACTCACTAATGGAGTACAGATTTTCTCCTAGAAGTTAGAGAACAGAAAGACCCAATTGCAGTTTTTGTCCATGCAATTTCCAGGCCGGCCAACAGATGGTGCTCTTCAGTGCACCTTTCCACAGAGGTGTTTCTTTCAATCTCTGTTTCTTTGTGTTTTGGTCTTGCTGGAGCTGAGATTCAGAAGGGGCTCCACTGGCTGAATTCACTGAAGAAAAGCTCCCCAACTCCCCCTCCCTTTTCCCTTGTAACAGCTGACAGGGAAGAAGACATCTGCTCCCCTCTCAGTCCACTGCAGAGATCCAGGGGTTTTAGTCCCACTTAGTATGTCAGGGTGGGGGAGGGGAGCCCTTCCTGGCATCCGGGAAGCTTTAGTAACTCACAGTTCGGGTTCTCCATCTCTCTGTCCCTCACCCTCCTGGGAGTTGTGTAGCACTGTCCTGGCCTGCTGACCCCAATGCAGGTCCCTCAGGCAGCTTTTGGCTCTTCCTCCATTGTTTTTGTGAGAGAGCTGAGCCTTGTCTGCCTAATCCAAAGCCATCTTCCTGCAATTCCCCTCCAATCTGTTCTTGAAACCCTCCTGAGCATTTTTCATTTCAGTTATTTTGGTCTTCAACTCCAGTAGTTCTGTTTGGGTCCTATTTAAAATTTCTGTCTCTTTACTAAGATTCTCATACTGCTTATTAGTGTGAAAGGTTTTCCCTGTCTTTCTGGGTGTCTGTCTTATCCTGGGCTTTTGCCTGTTAGTTGTTTTGAAGTCCCCTGTTACAGGAATTTGGTTGCCTGTTTCCCAGGAGACAGACCGCCCTGTCTAGGTTGTTTGAAGTTGGCAGGCTTTTGTCCCATACTGTCTGCCTCTGAAGTTTTTTACACTCCTTCTGTTGTCTCAAGCAGCTTTTGCCTGAAGGGCAAATTCTGGGAGGTTTGTCACCCAGAGAGGACTCCCCAAGTCAATATTTCCCAGCCAAACACTGCGGGGACCCATGAAGGGCACAAACCACCTCAAAGAGCCCTGGGGAGGGGGTCAGCAAGGGTGCCAAGAGCTTCTCTGACGGCTCCCAAAGCTGAGCAGCAATTGCGGCCCTTCAGCTAACGCCATGCAGCCCTGAGGAAGTAGCCTCTCTAAGTCTCCACTGCCTCTGCCCCTCTCTGGCGCAGGGTTGAAAACAGCTGCCCTCAGGGCCGGTCCCCCAGAGATAAAAATTTGCCCATCAAAAGCCATGAGCAGTGATCAGCCATGCCCACCTGTTCTTGGGGAAGGGATTTTATTTCCTCCTCTAAACTGTGAACTCCATTACTGCGAGAAACATTCCTGCTTTTGCTGACCACAGAACCCTGAGTGTGTAGCAAAATGCTGTCCCATAGCTTGTGATTGATATGTGTTTGTAGAATGAATGAAAGGAGGAAAGTCCAGTTTTTTCTGGCCTGTTCAATTTGTTTTAGTTATATTCAGTTACCTCAGTCCAGCTTTGTCCATAGGAGAAGGCAGGCTATGTCACCACTTTCAACAAGGCCTTGTTCTCATGATGCTCTGTCCATAGGAGGAGCCAGGCTCTGTCACCACTTTCAGCAAGGCCTGGTTCTCTTTATACTCTGTCCATAGGAGGAGCCAGGCTCTGTCACCACTTTCAGCAAGGCCTGGTTCTCCTTATGCTCTGTCCACAGGAGGAGCCAGGCTCTGTCACCACTTTCAACAAGGCCTGGTTCTGCTGGTGCTCTGGAGAGATTAGTGGATGCCGTCTTCCCTGATAGCTTGTGAGCGTTGCATCAGACTTCTTGGAAGCCTGAATCAGACATGGCTGGAAAGCAGAAACCAGACTTTCTCTTGGTTTCAAAGTCCATAGGTCCTTCTGGATCACCCATTCAAATAATTCTGAGATGTTCAGTCAGCTAGGAGCTGCTGTCCTATGGCTGCTTAAACTTTCCCTCACTCTGGAGCCAGCTATCCAGGTTCTCGATAGTGACTTCCAATTTGCCAAGGACAAAGGGAGAAGGAACTTTCTAGGATGACCTATGGAAGATGGCAGCATGTTATCCAGGAAACATTCAGGAACTATAGCCAGGGATAATAACTAAAAACTGCTAAAAAGTAAGTGTCTGGATTCTTTGAAATCCCCTTGAATTTACCAAATTTGTCAAACTCATAACAATTTTTTCCATAGTTCTTGGCAATAAATTCTTTAATATGAGAAGGACTTATTTGTTTATATTCAAGGACCAAGTAGGGAATTCAGGGATCTTATTTGACTGGACAAGACTCTAGAAGAGGCAGTAGGATCCTCCGATACTGCTGTTTCCTGGCTGTGGGGGATTTACCTTTTGAACTCTCTGCTTGGGAAAAAATATATATCTAATGAATTTTAAGATTAGACACAGCACGGCATAGGTGATTTGCCAGAAAAAGGTTCTCAAGAGTGAAATGAGGAGAAGACAAAAAGAAAGGGCCCCAAGCTTATTCAGTCTTGGTAGCCCCTGTCTGCTGAAGGCTTCCCGTCATACCTCTGTGCAGTGCTTTTTGTAGGAGCCATCAATATTATTTTGAACATTTGATTTAATATCAAAGTGCATTGTTTTGTTTTTATTTAATTATTGTAGAAAATGACTGTTTTTCTTTAGGATTCAGGCACTTCGACTTGCAAGGTGTTTGACCTTAGTTTCTCTCTGAACTCGAGTTGCCTCGTGC
>JAQZBX010079612.1:0-13956 GCA_029593785.1 Cabassous unicinctus | reverse complement strand
TCTCAGGAACACAGATGCCAATGAAGAGCCCACTAATTAGGCATCATTCTTTGGGGCTATCCCCACTTGTATAGGACCTGGGTGTCACCAGAGCCCTTATGGGTCCAAGTGCCAACTGGCAACATGTTCAGAAAAAGACCTTGAATAAAAGGGGGAAAAGGTAAAGAGAAATGAGTTCACATGGCTAAGAGACTTCAAAGATAGTCGGGAGGTCATCCCAGAGGTAATACTTATGCATACCTCAGTAGGATCTCATAGAACACCTAAGTGAAATTTTTACTTCTTCCTTCTCAATTTGGATGCCTGTTATATCTTTTTCTTGCCTTACTGCTTGAACAAGTACTTCTAACACAATGTTAAATAGGAGCGGTGAAAGTTGGCATCCTTCTCTTGCTCCTGATTTTAGAGGGCAAGCTTTTAGGATTTCACCATTGAATATGATGTTAGCTGTAGGTTTTTCATATATACCATTTATCACGTTGAGAAAGTTTCCTTCTATTCCTAACATTTGCAGTGTTTTTATCAGGAAAGGGTGCTGCATTTTGTCAAATGCTTTTTCTGAATCTATAGAGGTGATCCTGTGGTTTTCTCTTTCGATCTGTTTATGTGGTGTATTACATTGATTGATTTTCTTTTGTTGAACCATCCTTGCAAACCAAGGATGAAACCCACTTGGTCATGATGTTTAATTCATTTGATGTGTTGTTGAATATGATTAGCAAGTATTTTGTTGAGGATTTTAGCATCTAGTTTCATTAGAGAGATTAGTCTATAGTTTCCCTTTATTGTGGTGTCTTTAGTCATCTTTGGTATTAGGGTGATGGTATTAGGGTGATGTTGGCCTCATTTCTATTTTTTGGAACAGTTTAAGCAGGATTGGTCTCCATTCTTTCCAGAATGTTTGGTAGAATTCACCTGTGAAGCCATCTGTTCTGTGTTCTTCTAGGTTGAGTAGGTTTTTAATGACTAATTATATGTCATGACTTGTCATTGGTCTGTTGATTTCAACAATTTCTTCTTTTGTAAATGTAGTCTGCTTGTGTGTTTCTAGGAATTTGTCCATTTCCACTAAATTAACCATCTTGTTGGCATACAGTTTTTCAAAATACCCTCTTATGATGCTTTTTATTTCTGTGGTGTCAGTGGTGATATTGCCTTCCTCATTTCTTATTTTATGTATTTGCATTTTCTCTCTTTTTACTTTGTTAATCTAGCTAGAAGTTTGTAAATTTTATTAACCTTCTCAAAGAACCAGCTTTTTATTTTGTTTATTTTTCCTAGTGTTTTCTTGCTTTCTATTTCATTTAGCTCTGCTCTAATCTTTTTTATTTCCTTCTTTCTACATGCATTGGGCTTACTTTCTTGTTCTTTTGTTAAATCCTCCAAGTGTGAAGTTAAGTCTTTGACTTTAGCTGTTTCTTCTTTTTTAATATAGGTGTTTATGGCTATGAATCTCCTTCTCAGTACAGCTTTTGCTACATCCCATAAGTTTTGATATGTTGTGATGTCATTTTCATTCATTTCAAAGTAGTTACTGATTTCTTTTGTGATTTCCTCCTTGACCCACTGTTTGTCTAAGAGTGTGTTGTTTGACTTCCATATCTTTGTGCCTAATCTTGTTCTCTGCCCCTTACTGATTTCCAGCTTCATTCTATTGTGATCAGAGAAATTACTTTGTATAATTTCAATCTTTCTGAATTCATTAAGTGTTGTTCTGTGGCCTAGCATGTGGTCTGTCTTAAAGAATGATCCATATGCACGCAAAAATAATGTAAATCCCACTGTATTTGGGTATAGTGTTCTGTATATGTAGATTAGGTACAGATCCTGAAATATATTATTCAAAGTCTTTGTTTCTTTATAGAATCTCTGTTGAGATGTCCTTCCTAATGATGATAATTGTGTATTAAAGTCTTCCACTATAATTGTAGAGGCTTCTATTTCTCTGCTTAGTTTTTCCAGTGTTTGCCTCATGTACTTTGAGGCACCCTGGTTAGGTGCATAAATGTTTATGATTGTTCTTTCTTCTTGATAGATTATAACTTTTACTAATATATAGTGGCTTTCTTTGTGTCTTACAACAATTTTGCATATAAAGTTTATTTTGTCCGATATTAGTATAGCTCCTTTGCCTTTTTTGGTTATTGTTTGCATGAAAAATTATTTTCCAGCCATTCCCTTTTAGCCTCCTTGTGTCCTTGGGTGGATTTCTTGTAGACAACATATAGATGGGTCATATTTCCTTACCCAGTTTGCCAATCTGTGTCTCTCAATTGGTAAGTTTAATCCATTAGCATTCAATGTTATTACTGTCAAGGTATTATTTACATTAGCCATATTTTCTTTAGATTTATGTATGCCATATTTTGTTTTTATTTCTCTTTTTATCTTTTCAGTTGTTTTAACACTCTCCTCCAACTCTCTCTTTCATTTTTTTCCCTTTTGACTTGCAGAACTCCTTTTAGTATTTCTTGAAGAGCAGTTTACTTATTGACATACTCTATTAGATTTTGTTTATCGGTGAATATTTTGAACTATACCTCATTTTTGAATGCCAGCTTTTCTGGATAGAGAATTCTTGGCTGGGAATTTTTTTCTTTTAGCACCTTAATTATGTCATAAGACCACCTTCTTGCCTCCATGGTTTCATGTGAGAAATCAGCACTTAATCCTATCAAGATTTCCTTGTATGTGATAGATCTCTTTTCTCTTGATATGTTCAGTATTCCTTTTTTATCTTAAATGTTGGATTATTTGACAAGTGTATGTCTTGGAGTGAGCCTGTTAGGGTTTCTACTCTTTGGGGTGTGCTATGCTTCCTGGACATGTATGTCCATATCCCTCAACAGGTTTGGGAAGTTTTTAGCCATTGTTTCCTCCAACTCACCTTCTGTCCCCTTTCCCTTCTCTTCTTCCTTTGCCTATAATGTGTATATTTGTGGGTTTCATGTTGTCAGTCAAATCCCTAAGTCCCTGTTGGATGTTTTCTATCTTTTTATCTATCTGCTCTACTATCTGTCTGATTTCAGATGTACTGTCTTCCACACTGCTGATTCTTTCCTTGCCTCTTCTAAACTTCTGCTATGTGTTTTTAGTGTTTTTTTTATTTCTTGAATTGTGCTATTCATCACCATCATATCCATTATCTTTTTATGTATGTTTACAATTTCTTCAGTATGTTCCCCCAGTGTCTTCTTAATATCCTTAATCTCTTCCTTCATTTAATTAAGTTGATTCATGGTATTTGTTTGGATGTCTCTGATTAGTTGTTTCATGAGCTGCATCTCCTCCTGTTTTTCAGTTTATTCATTGGACTGGGCCATGTCTTTTTGTTTCTTAGCATGGCTTGTAATTTTGTTTTGGTGTCTAGGCATCTGTTTATATTGATGAGTTTATTCGGTTGATTAGCTTCTCTTTCTACTGTAGGGTTTAATTTTGTTGTTTTTTTGTGTGTGGTAATACACACACAATAATAATTCCTCTTATTCTATTTCCTTGATGTTGTCTATGTTCCCTTGACAAAAAATTAGGACCAGAGAATAGGAAAGAGATAAGAAGAGAAAAAGAATAACAGTGATAATAATAGAAAAAGGTAGAAGAGGAACTCTACAAGACCTTGGAAAATGAATAATAAACATGAGTAATAAGTACAAAGAAATAAGAATAAAAGAGTGGAGTAGAAACAATTAAATGAGAAACAGAATAGAAAGAAATATATAGAATAAATTATAAGTGTGGAATGATGAGAGTAAAAGAAAAAAGAAAAGAGATAGCATAGGTAGAAAAAATTCTGTAAAAAAAAAGAAAAAAGGAAACAAAGTGAAACATAACAAATAAGAAACAAGATAGCAACAGATAATTAAAAAAAAAAACAAAACAAAACAAAAAAACAAGGGAAAACCACCTTCCCTCTTAGGCCCCTAGGGAGCTTCTCAGGTGGCCAGTTTTCATCAATCAATCACCCTGCATCCTGCCCTCTGCAGGTTTTGAACCAGGTTTTCATGAGTAAAATAAGGAAAATAAAATAGGAACCATTTTTTAAAAAGAGATCCAATAAAAGCTAATACAAAAATAATGTCTATATGTTCCCTGTCAAAGTATCAGCTGGATGCTTGATAACTCATTGAATCGCTCTTCTAAGAAGAATCAGGAATTGAAGCAGGGTCATCATATATACAAGGTGAGGTTCCTCCGCTGAGCTAAAGCCACTCTTTAAGTTAGTTAGCGTTTCAGAAAGCTATCTGTCTCCTTTCCTTTAAGTAGGTTAGATTCCTAAGTTTGTCAAAATCCTGCTGATTAGACACCTGTCTGTCCCCACCCCCTCTCTAATCTATTTCCTCTCTTTACCTGAGCTGCTGGGCATGACAGCCTGCCTGAGGAGATCCCCCTCCCTTCTCCCTGTGGGGTCAAGGTTTCCTCTGAGATTTAAAGGTGGCTCAACTGGCCCTACTCATGGCAAAGAAACTACTCTGACCCCTCCCATACTCCTCTTCCTCCCAGGGAATGCCCCCTCACACTCTGATTGGAGCAGTGAGCTAGTGGCTCCACATTGGCTACTGGCCCTGTGGGTGAAGTATATCTGCTCTTTCCATCCAGATGGGTGAGCAACTCACAGTTTTCTTTTGGCTTCTTTCGCTCTCCAGAACCCTCCCAGATGACTCAGGGAAACTTCCTGTTCTATATACATCCAAAGTAGCCCCCTCAGATAGGCTTCTTTCCTCTCTCTGCTACCCTTTTGAGAGTTGGACTCTGCCTACCATCCTTGGAACCATCTTCCCACAACTCTGACATTTTATGCAAATAACAAAAAATATGGAAATACTTTTGGAATTGGCTAATGGGTAGAGGCTGGAAAAAATTGTTCAGTGCTTGATAGACAGGCCTAGATTGCTTTCAAGAGATTGTAGAAATATGATGCTAAAGGTACTTCTGGTGAAGATTTAGAAGAGAATGATTACTGTTTGTTGGAAACCAGAGGAAAAGGCAATCCATGTTTTAAGGTGGCAGAGAACTTGCTAAAATTGAGTTCTGATGTTGGATGGAAGGCAGAATTTGAAAGCAGTATGCTTGGATATTTAGTTGAGAAGATATCCAAGGTAAATGTGGAATGTCCAACCTGTTTCCTCCTTACAGCTTATAATAAATGTGAGATGAGAAAGATACACTGATAACTGAACTCTCAGGGACACACACACACACACAAAACAAAAACTGAAATGCAGAAATTGATGCTTTCAAAAATTTTGAGCTTCCCCAAAACAAATTCCCAGAGAATATTGCTTGATGTGAGGATTTAACTGAACATGAAACCAGCCATCAATTTCAGTGCAAGTCAGGAATGGAAATGAAGTTATCCAGAAAGGATCTGAGGAAAATTTTTTGCTGGATGGTTTAGACTTGTGTACTACATGCAAAACACAAACTTTTTTCTGAGATCTTTATGAACAGAATCACTGCCAACCTGGACTAAAAGGACCAGAAATGGAACAAATTGAAGGGAAAATAACTTCAAGGGCAGAACCATGAAGCTGAGGTCTGGACAGCAGACCTCTTTCCAGACCAAGAAAGAAGGTCCACCTATCTGTGTGGTAAGGGTGAGTCTGTCCTAGCATTTGGATAGGTGAGTCTTCTGCTCACTTGTTCAGGAAGAGTCCTATCACCCATTGTTCTCAGAGTCTGGAATCTGTGACAAGGGCATTGTGGAGAGTCTGGCCACCATCAAATGCTTGATGAGGGTGGAACCTCTGCTCCAGTGTTTGAGGAGAACATGGCTGCTGCACAAGCACTGGGAAATGTTGGGGCTATGGTTCCGTCAGGCCTGGAGGACAAAACATTGTTCCAAAGATGATTCTCAGACCTTGAAATCTAATGGATTATGCCCTGCAGGGTTTGTTTGACATCAGTGACATCTGCATTTCTTAAAATTTTTCCATACAAAAATGTTTATCCTACTGTTCCTCCATTGCATATTGGAAACAGATAACTTGTTTTCTAGATTTCACAGGGCCACAGACAGAAGGGAATTCTGCCCCAGTACAGACACCAATAACTGAATTTGATGAGACTTTGTACTAAGCATTGCTTCCAAAATGACTTAATGCTTTGGGGATATTGTTATGGAATGAGTATATTTTGCATATATAAAGAACATGTCTTTTTGGGGTCCAGAGGGTGGAGTGTGGTGGTTTGAAGCTACGTGTACTCCAAAAATACATGTTCTTAAATCTAATCCATTCCTGTGGGTATGAACCCATTGTAAGTAGATGGGACTTAATCCTGTTACTGGAGTCCTTTATAAACTGAATGAATACAAAGAGAGAGAGAGAGAGAGAGAGAGAGAGAGAGGCTGAAAACAACAAAACCCAAAAGAGAAGGGAGAGACCAAGGGATGCCATCATGTGCCATGTCATGTGACAGAGTAGCCAAGAATCACAAGCAGCTGGTTTCCAGGAAAAAAACATTGCCTTGAAGATACCCTGATTTGGATATTTTCCTGGCCTCAAAAACTGTAAGCTAAAAAATTCCCATGTGTAAACCAACCCATTTCTTGGTAATGCTGGAACAGCCTAGTCAACTAAAACACCCTGTTTAAGACAATTAGTAATATCCTGCCTCTCCTCAGGTGTATATACCATGTCCTACCAGAGCAGTCCTTATAGTCCCCATTAAGCTTATATTTGGATATAACTGTCCTTTGGGCCTAGAAGCAAAAAGTTGTGTTGAAGGTAAAGATTGAGAAGACACTGGTATCCCTTGCATGTCAATTGCCCTAGATGACATTATGGAAAAGTTTGTTCATTTTTTGTTTCTGTGTAAAATTATTTCCCAGAGAGAGGGGATAAAAGACTACTTTCACAGATATTGAAAATTCAAGAATATTTGGGGGTTCAATGTTCTCATCATCAATTCCTATAGCTGTTACTTCCCAGATATCTCTCAGATCTATCACTCACCAAATCCACTTTTTTACCTAGTCCACGTGCCATCAGCTCTCACTTGGCTTTCTATAAATCATCTGAACTACATCCATACATCTATTTTTTCTATTTTAAAGAGAAGTTTTTTGTTGTTGTTTGATTTTTTCTGACCACTCTATTATTCTGATTAAAACCCTTCAATGGCTATACTCCAAAATGTTTAACATTGGCTCCCGAGTCCCTATATTGTCTGGCTCTACCCACTCTCGCTGACTAATTTAATGCTGCTTCATTTTTCTCTATGCAGTCCAGCCACTCTAGACTTCTTTCACTTCATTGAATAGACAGTGCCTTTTCCCATGGCAGAACATGACACTTGATATAACTTCTGCAGGACTGCTCTCTCCATCGTCCCTGAATCTGCCACCCCACCCTCATCACCTACTGGACCAGAGAGCTCCTATTATAAACTGTCAGTTCTCAAGTTAAATATTACCTTCTCAGATAAAATTCCCAAAGATCCCTCACTAGTCAGCCATTTCAATACAATCTCATGTCATCTTATATTTTTCTTCATAATACTCATCATAATTTATAATTACAGATTTATGAAATTATTTGACTATTTCTCCCATCTGCTGTAAGTTACACAAGGGTAGACTCTTTCTCCCTCTCAATTTTCATTTTATTTTATTATATTGTTTTGTTTGACTTTTGATATTTTAGTTGATATTTATGGAATCCCTTTTCATATGGTACCTAATCTACATAACAACCTTATGAGGGTGGCAGAATCATCCCCACTTCATAGATATGAAAACTGTGGGCTAAGTGAGTTGAAATGCATTTCTCTTCACACAACTAGTGAATTGTATATAGATATAGGATTCATACTTAAACAATTTCTGTCTTGACATTGCTTATTAACCCTTACCTAAACTAAACTAAGTCTTATTTTGCCTCATTGTTTTATCTCCTTCAACATCTTATTCGGTGCTGGATGCATAGGAAATGCTCCATAAATACTCCTTACTTTAAATGAATAAATGTGTGCATGGACTAATATGTAGATAATGTTTGCAGTAACCATATGATTTTGGGTTAATCAATAAATTTGCTTCTCTTAATTTCATTGTTTTAAATTGGTACAATTTTATCAAGTAATAACCAACATGTTTCATGCCTGAGGTTCTATGGTCTTTGCCTTTTCATTATTATTATTATTATCAGTATAATTATGAACTATAAATTATTCTTGAACATCTGCTAAAAGCAAACTATCATGTTAGATTATTCTTCTCTATCAATTTCTTTTTATATCAATGCATAAATTAAAAAGGCTTTTTTTAAGGTAAATTTGATCACTATATTCCTGGTGAATGATCTCTCCCTACTTCATTCCAGAAAGATAAATGAGCATTATAGTTGGTCGATTGACACGAGAACAGCACATGAAGATTCTCTTATGTTTAGCCTATATACAAAAGGGATGCTCAATCTTGTATGTCCTCCTAGTATTGTTGCCATTAGAAAGAGGATGCTTGGAGTGAGTAGAAGGCACTTTCTTTACTAAGGTAAGGTGGTAAATTCTGGACATCAGCCAGATTCAAATCAAGTGACTCTTCATATTCATGACAGTAAGCATTGTTTTAAATAACCAAAGGGAAAATAGCAGCAAATCACAATATAAACAAAAGACAAAAAATAATAATTTGAAACAAAATAAGATTTTTTCTATAATATTTGATAAAGAAAGTTAGAGTACCAAATATCTTTCCTCAATCCTTATTTCCTTGGTCATTGAAATAGCGAATTAGATGAGACTTGACATGTACTTGATGGTTGTTTCTATTCTCATAAACCCTCTGTAGCCACCTCCCACTGTTGTATCTGCTCTTATTTTACAGGGACCATATTAGTCCCTCGAATAGTTTAATATGTAGAAAACTCAAATTGGGTCAAACTTTCATAACACTAAAATGTTTCTTCTTCTGAATTAGAGGGATTGGAATTATATGTGACTTTAGGATAATATTGAACAGTAATAATTAATATAGAATTTAAAGAATATCTGATTAAAGTGGAATGACACAGACAGCAGGTGCATTAAGTTTTGAACATGCTGAGGATTCACATTGAGATCAGCTCCTTTCAGTCTCACCATTCCCAGAGGCAGCTACTTCTTGGGGAGACTTCTGGTGAAGACAGATGTATGATAGATGGGAAGGAGAGTTGTTTTTTGTGGAGAGAGTTTTCCAGCACCTCTAGAATCGAAGAAGGCATGCAGCCAACTTTAAATCTATGAACTAATAGAAAGTAAATGTAGCTCAAGGAAAAAAACCTCTCCTTTTGGCTATACAAATAAGAATGTATAAGAAAATTAATTATGTAAATAATTATACAGTATATTTCACTCATTTTTATTATAAGGAATCTCTGGAGAAATGATTTTTGCAGTTCATATCAAGAAAGGCAATATGTTGCCCGACATTTGGTTATTTGTTTATCTTATGCACAGTCCTACTTGTATATATGGGATGTGGGGCATTTCAAATCATTTGGTGTCCACCAAGAGCCATGGATAACATGTTTGTGATATAAAAATTTATTTTAAAAATAGAAATATAGATTCTAAACATTCTAATGGCATGATAAATTATCTTTGAATTAGAGCAGTCCCAAGAGAGTATTCTTTATTTTTCTAGCTCGATTTTAGGTCCACTGCCTGGCATAATAGCCAAGGTAAGAATTGTTTTTCAGTTTAAGGATTTTTAAGCCATGGACGTATCAGCAATACAGTTAGGCAATCTTCCAATAGAGAACTGGGCAATCACAATTTTGTTCTTCTTTGATTGTGGTCAGTTGCAGTAGGGACCCTCTAGGTTGTCCCATAGAGAAGCAGAAATAGCATTTTCCTCATTGCTGGGGGGGCTCTAAAGGATGAGGAATCTCGGTGTTCCATCACTCCCCAAAACCATTCATTGACCTATTGTATTTTTAACTCTTAATTCTACACAATATTCAACTAGAAATATGAACTCAAATATCCATCAATTAATATTTTCCTACCTATCCTCAGGGTGTGTTTGAGGATCAGACTTGTAGCTAAGATCTCAAATTCCAATTATGAAAAGAAATATACTCTTTTATGATGCATTTTCACATTGCATACTCCATTCCAAATTTTGTGCTTGGTTTTGGGGAAAAAAAGATGAGTTAAATCTTTTCAATTCAAGGAAATTACAATCTAGTGACTGTCTAAGTTTACTGTAAAACAGTAGAATGTTGTAGTTCAGGAACTGGGTCCGTGAAAATGGTGCAGCGGATGAGAAAAGATGAGACAGAGACAAAAGATAGCCAGGGTCAGGGGACCATCCATACAAAAGGAGGAGAGTGCCACTGCATAAAACATCGTGGCTTTTATTTAGCTTTAGAACAAAGAAAATATGTGTGCACATGTGCAAGGGTAATAGATATGTGATGGTTTACACGTTAATAGTCAGCAAGTTTTTAGGGTTAATGGTTCAGTTCTCTTTACATTCCTGAACATAATAGACCTTGTTAATCATTGTCTGACATATATCAGATACTCTCTTTGAAGCACAGAATGATTCTCCACCAACTCCTACCAGATCTTATCTCAGTGTCTTGAGACTAAAGATGCCTGTCTCATACATACCAAGGTGGCCTATTTTCTGTCAGTTGTCATGGCCTATAAATGAACTCCATCATTTCCCCTTTTTTTATTAATTAATTTTTTCAGTGAAGACTAGAGGAACCGTTATATAAGATGATACAAGGTGACCTACTGTCACACTTGTCTTCTTTCATAGGCTGCTGTGACTGTGCCTGTTTTAGGATGTTCTCCTCTGAGAATGTTACCCATCGTTGACTACCAGTCAAACTTTTGAGCTCTAACATGGAAGGCAATTTCATTTATATTTTATAATTTTTCAGGTTCCTTATGTATATATTTTTATGCAGATAATTAGTATTAAAATCGTGGGGCTATTAGTATACTACTTTCTACCACAAATAATATAAAATTAGTTTTTCATGGCTAAGTTTCTTAGCATAAATGCATTTATCTGATTTAATTTTTCATTTTTTCTATGAATATATGTCATTACTCTACCCTTGAAAATACAAACAATTAAAATGCATATAATAATAATTCCTAATCCAATCCAAAATGATATTTGAATTTTCTTTGTTTTCACCAGTGAAACAGATGGATAGTATTTAAATTTTCAGACAATTCACTTCAAAATTCTGCACCAGAGGTTTCTTGCAATTCATTTTGAGACATGCTCAATGCTTTCTTTTGCAATTCTAAAATAGGTAAAGAAATATTATGCTTATATCCAATCAAATGATTTTCTACTTCTTCCCTATCATGCTCACTATTATTATAAGGCAAAGGAGTAATACAAAAAGAACTTTCATTCCAATCACATTTAAGAGCTCTTAACAAGTTTAAATTATAGATTTGATTTCCCAAATGTATAATGTTTGTTTCAAGATCGTTCATATGATTATTCAGTTCCATATTAATGTGAGACTGACTATGTCACATCTCACTTGCATTTTTATGCTTGTCCTTAACATATTGTTGAGTCTGGGCTCCTTGATGCAGGGCTGTGCCAGCAATGGCTGCAGGGGTTATGATGCCAATCAGTCCCAAAATTCCTGCTATTAAAAGTGCAATCAGTTTTCAGTTCTTTTTAAATAATCGTCATGGAAATGCCATAGCAACTGGGATTCTGGAGACTGCTGCCAATGTCTGGTCATCCCAACTGGTAACCATAGTCCTTTTCTTCTTCTTGCTATAAAAAGAGTTTGATTTTCCCGCAAATATGAGTTCTTAAGACATGTAAATAAAGAGCAATTGGAACAGCTAATGTTCTTTTCACCAAAAGTTACTTTTCCAATGATAAAAACTGTAGGATCTTGTACACAAACTGTAAGAAATTGAGTGGATTTTCTTTTTAAACTGGTAATATTAGTTTTAATGCCTTGCCATTCAAAAACTGGGCCAGTTCGTAAAGATAATTTCCACAAATAATTTTGAGTTTTGTTAAGTTTAGTGTCCCATGATTGTGGAATAAATCTTCCTTTATTTTTCAATTTATTGAGCTGTTACTAAATTCTGTATTACTAAAACTCCAGAAATAAGGATTACTGTCATTAGTGATTATGTTTGAATTGTTAATGAACAAAGATATGGTTTTGTCTTTAACAGGCTTTGGCATTCCTATAAGGGCCTGATCTTTTACACTTCTATAGGAATCACTAAACAACACAACCTCTGTAAAACCATGACATATATGCCATTTGGCATTAAGTAATCTGTTTTGAGAGGGATGTGAGATTTATCAAATTTTCTGATTTATATGGTAAAGAAGGGAAAATGAGAATATAAATTTGAGTTTGATTTTTCTCTGTTAAATCTACACTGCGATTTTGAGTTTGCATGCATGCGGAACAATGTCCAATACAAAGAAGGCGGTCTATAAAAAGTAAAGTTAAATTTTCTATAAATTTTTCTTCTTCTTTTGGCTTTAAGTGTAGCCATAAGTCTATAGGTCCCAGAAAATGGTGAGATTGATTAAGATAAATTGGGTAAGACTCATCGTCCCAGGTTAACAGTTCTAAAAGAAGTGGGTTGGTTATGTATGCCCAATAAGTGTAATTATGATATGGTATCTTACCTTGATCTAATACTTTACCTATAATTAATCCAATGTGAAACTATCATGTCCGTAGTTTAAGTCTCTGCAGCATCTTCAACTCTAGGCTTGATTCTTCTGGAGGGGATCCACTGCTGTTCTCCTGTTTCTGTAATGATAAGAGCAAAACCTTGGCCCCAAATCTTTACCTCTCCCTTTTCCCACTTATTGGTTGTTTCATTTTTCCAATATATCGGTTGTCCACATTTTTCATTTTCATTCTTTTAATTAAACTCTCATTGTCTTTCTGCTGGTGTGGTATTAGAAATTTGTTGTCTATTAAGAAAATTTAAGATAAGCAATACTTTAGATAGTTTGTGTTTAGCAGATTCTCTTCCATCTCCCCCTTTTTGTTTTTGCAACATTAATTTTAATAAGTGATTGCTTTTTTCTACTATTGCTTGTCTTTGGGGGTTATCTGGAATTCCTGTAACATGTTTAATGTTCCAGCCCCTGAAAATTTTTTTGAAAGATTGACTAAGATAGGCAGGACCAGTGCTGGCAGGCCGATTACAGCAAACCAATGTAATAAGTGAGAACATACAGGTGAGGCCTTTTTACCAGCGTGAGCAATTGCCAAAATAAAATTTTAAAATGTCTTCTCTGTTACATGTGCATATTGAAGGTGGCCAAAAGAGGGTACATGTGTAACATCCATTTGCCAAATTTCATTAGGATGTTCTCCACGGGGATTTATTCCTGGAGAAAAAGTGGGGGTATTTATGGGCCCACAAGTAGGACATTGTCTAACAATCTTTTTACTTTCTTATTCTGTCAAGTGGGGATAATTATGACATAAGTCAGAAACTTTAGTATGTGTAAATTTCTGATAATCAGTAGCAGTTTCAGTATGAGCAATAAGCTTGAGTACCAAATCATTTTGTGAAGCCATAGGGCCAGGAAGTTGAGAATGGGAATGAATATGAGTAATATAAATTGGATTAGATCGTTAATGAACAGTCTTTTGCAATTGTAGCAAAAGAACTTCTAATTCAGAAATTAGAATTATCTGAGCTGTTTCTATATGACAAACAATGTGACAAACATAAGCAGAATCAGACACAATATTTAAAGGGTCAGAAACATCAGTTAGCAGTTGAACAACAGCCATTAATTCCACCTTTTGGGCAGATGAATAAAATCTTTTCCAAGATTTTGTATTTGGGCCTAAATAGCCTGCATTTCCATTACTGCTGCCATCAGTGTAGTAAGTAAGTGCAGCAGAGAGTAGTTGTTGTTTTACAACCTTAGGAAGAATCCATGAAGTACGTTTTAAAAACTGTAAAAATTTTGAATTTGGGAAGTGATTG
>JAQZBX010079611.1:0-13952 GCA_029593785.1 Cabassous unicinctus | reverse complement strand
AGAAATGGGTTGGCTTTCATAATGGGAAATTTATTAGAGTAAAAGCTTACAGTTCCAAGAAACATCCAAATCAGGGCACCATCAGAGATACTTTCTCACCAAAGTCCGCTGCGCTGAGCCTGGCGTCCTGCCACGTGGTGATCAGGCATGACGGCGGGTCTGCCAATCTCCCTCCACTTTCTCCTTGAACTCAGCTCTGGCTGATCAGTCGTCTCTTCCTTGAGCTTCTCGGGCTTCTCTCCTTGAGTTCAGCTGTGGGCGAAACTGGAGTCCTTTCTTTCACCCAGATCAAATACGGCAGCTTCATTTCTGTGTGTGTGTGTGTCTCTCTGTGTCTCCATTTATATCAGACCCAGCAAGAGGGCGGAGACTCAAGCTGGCTCATGCCTCAAAAGCCCAAAAGTGATCTTATCAAGTAATCTAATCAAAGACCCCTAAACTGAATTTAATGCAATCAAAGGGCCCCACACCCACAAGGATGGATTAGTTTACAAATATAATCTTTTTCTGGGATTCACAAAATTCAAACCGTCACAGTTTCCAATAACCAGCACCTATGACTCTTTTCAGGAGGCCTGTGCTTGGCCAACTTGAGCCCACTTTGCCTACAGAGAGCCAGAACTGCCTGAAAAAATATGTTTCCTGCTCCCACCCTAACCTTTCATCAGTGACTGCCAGATGCGAGTATATAAACGCTCAGCTCCCTGGCCTTAGGTCCCGGCAGACTCTGAAGTGTAAAACTTGCACCTGGCAGGAGCCGTCCACCGTTGGAACCCTCCTGTGATTGATCCTTGCTGGACTTCCTCCCCTTCCCAGGCCCCCTTTCTGCAGTTTCTTTGGGGAGTATTTCTTTGATAGATCGCTCTATATGAATCCTCATCTCAGGGTCTGCTTCTGTGGATTCTGCACTTACATACTGGTTTACAGTTTGTGCTCAGAAAATCTTGGTTCTTCCCCCAGGATCATCTACCTGACCCAGTGCCCCTTTGCCTTTTTCTGCTGGATAGAGCAGGATTGCTCGTCACTTCCTGGCCCCTGGCTGATTCTCACTGACACGTTCAGTCTGCTGTCCCCCTGAGCCTTGGCTGCAGCTGGCTTCCGGGAACCAATATGTTCTGATTGTGGCTCTTGGGAGCCAAGGTGTAAGCATGCTGTGAACCCATTTGTGGTGACAGGGAAATATGGAGCAGCAACGAAAGGGCCCTCAAATTATTCTGGAGTCACGGGGAAGAGGAGTGGGGGTGGAAGAGGGAAGCAAGCAGAAAAGAATTGACAAACCTTGGGCGGCTGAGGGTCCAGTGAGGTGGGTAGCTGGACTCCCAGGAGCTACAACTCAACTTTCCTGCCTTTGATCTGTGCAAATCTAAAAGTCAGCATCAGTATTTCCCCCCAGCATGACATACCATTGCTCAAGCAAGTTGACATTCCCATCTCAACTGATTCATTTGGCCAGGTTAAATTCACATAGTGAAGCAAATAGGAAAAAGGGGAGCGGAACAGCAAGAAGAGGGAAGAAATGAAAGAGGTGGGCGAGATATTAGTAACAGCACCTCATTTTTCACCCCCAACATACACTGACTTTAGCATACATACATTTGAGAAAAAAATGATTAAAACAATTGCTCACAAGAATTAAAAAACTAACCAAAAAAAAAAAAACCAATTGCTCACAGCTGACAGAAAAGTAATTTCCATTTAGAGAAATATTTAAAGCATGGATTGGGAAGCATTTTCTGTCTCTGTTAGTAAAGGGTTATAGGGTAGAGTATTTAAATCGTATGGCTCAATATGTCATTTTCCAGATGAACTACCGGTATACAATGATATTTGTAGATGATGTAGTTAAGAAGGCATCATAGCATGGAAAGGCCTTTATGTCAGAAAAACTGTATTTCAAAGGTAGAACAGCAATATTATTAGCTCGACTTATTTCTTTTTTCTTTTACTTTCCTACTTCATTTCAGACAGGCCAGGCTGATTGTTGAAGACGTGAGATTTTCTTCCTGGTGCTTCGTTCTATTTCTTCTCCCTGCTCATAGCTGAAATGCCTACTCCCCTCCAGAGACTTCCTTAAACACTGCATAAATGAGCTTACTGTTTCTCTCTTTTGAATCTGCTCCATGAGGGCACACACATCTCTTCAGTCAATAAACACAAGAAGCCATAATAGCCCATATTCATCTAAGCTCAGGAGTGGCTGGTGCCAACGGGACCCAAAGCCCTAGAGGTAGCTTCTTCTGAGCTTGTGAAAGACGCCAGGGCGTCCTAAAACTTGCTCCACAAACACGGCTGCTGAGTTTAGTCACACGGCGAACAATGAGCTACGTCAACTGTGACAAAGAGTTTTCACACAAACTGTGTCTTCACAAAAGCAGAGCAGGGTGGTAACTGCAATCACATGGATGTTTCTGGTAAAAGCTGACTTTACGCCTAAATTATTCTGACAACAACTTCCGTTACTCCATTTCGTTCTGTCATTTTGCATAGCCAGTCTGAAAAGCCCTCACCTGCTTATCAAAGGGTCTTATGAATTCATGGTGATAATTTAAAGGACAGGTCTCTAATCTTAATGTCTATTAGAGAATTTTATTTACATCTTGCACGTTTGCAGAAAGCAAAAGTAGCATCCCCCCTCAATTGCCCCTTGAACAAGAGGTACAACTTCTCCCCAAAAGGAACGTTATCACAGCAGAAATACGCTGTGCATCTGCAGGATAAACCCCGGCTCGCGGTGCTTTGAGTCAATAATCAAACCCTGGCTTTATATTGCCCTTTCTTGCATTTGCTGCATGTTTGTTCCCAGGAAGTAGCCAAGGAAGGGCACCCTAAAAATGAGGTGTCCTATAGATCCATAGACCCATTAATTGGGTCATTGCTAATAGTCTCTGCAGAAATACAAAGCTGTTATTCAAAGGGACCTGGCCATTGATTAGTCACCTCAAGCACATGTCACAATTGCACGCACCACAAAGGAGCTGGTGAAGTCAGCTGAGGTTGGCTTTGGGCTGGGCAGGGACCGCAGGGAGGGCTGGAAATGGCCTCCTGCCATTTGCAATGGTATTGGTGGACCCAGGAAGGCAAGGGAAGTACGGACTTAACAAGACAGCCCCTCTTCTTTCTCTTTGGGCTTTCTTTTCTTTTCTTTTCTTTTTTCTATCTTTTTGACAAAGCACCAGAGACATTTCAGATAGGAAGGATGTACAACCCCAGACACTTAGAATAACATTTGTCAAGCTCCTGTGTGTGTGCGTGTGCATTTGCATTTTAGTGCTAAGTATTTGTAGCATGCCTTGCGGGCAACTTCCAAAAATCTGCAGAGAAAAACAAGAGTGCTCTGAGGAGAAAAGATGCTCAAGATAAAATTTTAATTTAATTAAAAAACGATAGCTCTTCAAAGGTTGCAAGTTGTTTTAAAACTCTCCCGTTTTGAATTTGATTTCCGTGCATTTATTACATACCTGCTACGTCCTGGGCACCGTGTGGGGTCATGTTCCATGCAGCATCTCATTTCATTTCATCTTTACAGTTACCCCCCAGATTAATTATTATTACCCCCAAAGGCATTGTTAGCCCCATTGCAGATGAGTGAATTGGGAAGCAAGAGGTGACATGACCTGGGCATGGTCACACCAGTGGTAAGTCTGGGTCATTATTCCACACAACAGCTGTGCCTCCCCATATGGCACGTTCCAAGAGGTCTGAGACCTACAACCATTCACGTGACCTGCCTTCCACTGGCTTTGACAAAAAGCAGGGAAACCCACCAAATGTGGCCTTTTCCAATTACTTGTCGTCAGTATTGGATTGTTTAACATAACAAAGATGTATCCATTTTTAAATGATGCAATCCGGTAATCTATCCAGATGAAACTTCTTTTTAGTATGCAATGCATACTCATGCTTACTTATTTTGCAGGAAGAGTAGAAACCACAGTACTTTCATCTCCAGGTGGGTGCCTGTGATGGCCCATGGATGGTACTCTCACTTCCCACTGGTTACTTGGGCTGTGCTTTGGATCCTGTACAAGGCTTTGGTCAGAGTGAGGTTCAAAACCTCAATTGCCCTGTAAGGATTGGGAGAGCAGAGGGACAGTATACACCCCTGTAGGCAGAGCAGGTGCCATCAAGCTATGAAAACCCAAGGATATTCCCTTTCTGAGATTGGTTTCTCTAGAGGGGCTGCTGTTTATACTCTTGCTAGGATGGCTATATGCAAATTAGATCAACCTACTATGTTGAGTCTAGATATGATTAGTTTGCATGCTGACAGCCATCTGGTGTAGGCTTCACAAATAAGCAGATTATATAAAGAACCTAATATGTTGATGAGTATATGGTGTGGTAGGACTCAGCAGGATGTAGGTAGCGCTCATAAGTGTTGGTGTTGCTAAAGGGCTGTGGCCAGAACTGGGACATCCCATCAAAATTATATACACCACCCTATATCACCAAATTGCTAGTGGAGTGACTTTGGAATATTTCCAATAGTGTCAGGTGATTTGGGAAAAAGAAAGAAAGAAAGGAAGAAAGGAAGAAAGGAAGAAAGGAAGAAAGGAAGAAAGAAAGGAAAGAAAGAAAGAAAGAAAGAAAGAAAGAAAGAAAGAAAGAAAGAAAGAAAGAAAGAAAGAAAGAAAGAAAGAAAGAGAAAGAAAGAAAAGCTACAGAATGTATACACTCCTGAAAGTGTTGCAAATACTTTTGATTTAGAAATTCCAGAATGTTTGAATCGGTAATCACGATTTCTTATCTGTGAAGCCCCCGCTTGGTTATAGCAGGGACTCCTTAAGGGCAGGGCCTTGTCCAGCCAGCTCCAGCCAGTCAGATGATAATGGCCACGGCTTACAGGCCCTCTGATTTTCAGGTTATATTTAATCCTTGCAACAACCCATCAGGGAAGATATTATTAACCCCATTTGTAGTCAAGAATACTGAGGCTCAGTGAGGTTAGAAACTTATCCAAGAATGTACAGCCAGGAAATGGCAGCTCTAAAAATATCGAGGCCACATTATTCCAGAGCTCCATGGTGCTCTGGGCACCCAACTTTTCAGAGCCACCAATACCACCCAACACACTTCCTTTAAATATGATTTCTTTTTATTGCCTACCAGCATCCATCATGTCCCAACTCTTCTCATTTTTTTATCACTTTCTGTACTGATCTCATCATGCATGCATAACTACTCTGCTCTAGGCAAAATCTATCACTTGCCCTAAGCTGGCTCATGAGATGTAACCAATTGCCTTCCTTACCCATATCCGCTCCCCTGTATTGTTTCCCTATTCTTCCATGGATGGAAGTCTTATTCCCCATGTCTTAATTTTCCAAAGCTGCTATAACAAATGCCACACAACGAGTTGGCTTAATCAATGGGAATTCAATGGCTCAGGTTTCAGAGCCTAGAAGGCTTGCTTCCTCTGGGGTCTGCAGTGGAATGGTTGGCCGGCAATCCTTGGGTTCCTTGGTTTTTCCTTCACATGGCAATATCCTCTCCTTTCTCTTCTGGGTTCCAGTGACTTCTGGATTCCAACTCCTCCTTATGGCTTTCTTTATGTCTGTATTTCTTCTGCTTATAAAAGTCTCCAGTAATCTGGATTAAGACCCAACCTCATTCAGTTGGGCCACACTTTAACTTACAATAACATCTTCAAGAGATTCTTTTTACAAATGCCGATTAAGACCAAGAACATATCTAAATTTGGGGTATATAACTCAAGCCACCAAACCCCATGTTCGGTAAGGTCAGAGGTGGTAAATTCTATTTCTTATTTCTTTCCCACAGGGAGGCAGTATAAATTGCAGAGTGAATACTTAAACACTTCCTAAATTGGATTGAATTGACTATCTCATAGAATATAAGACAAATGACAGCAAATTCTCTGTTCTATTTCATGTTGTTTAATCCATCTTTGGTGATCTTTGGCAAGATCTTAGGTATAACACTGGGAAAGGTGAGTGAAGGTCTTGAGAGTTCACATTGTGTCTTGGCTTCAATAGGATAAGTTTGGGTGGCCAGGGATTCTTCAGGATGGAGTTAGGTCATTGCAGGGTAGCAAGTACTCAGGTAGCTAGGCCCAGCTAGCTGGTACATGATCAACAGAACAGAACAAAGGACTGAGGCAGTTTAAAAGATAGATAGATAGATAGACAGATAGATAGATAGATACCGACCAACCTTGTGGCTTGGAGTATCAGGGAAGCCTGAAAACCAGAATTCTTTCAAGAGTTGCCAGGCCTAGAATTTCTGTTTTCATGTCAGCAGCTGACAATCTCTTAGACATGCTAAATAAACTGGCTCTTAGTGGGAAGAGAGAAAGAAAGATGACCAAAGTGGGAAGGGGTCCCAGAAAGCCTCATTGCCCCCAAACTCTCACCCCACCGCAACTGAGTCCCCCGTTCTCTAGGTAGAGATGAATAGACCACCAAGACAATGTCTGGGGTATGGTGGTACAAGTACTGGTTTAGGAATTTTGAAATCCTGTTGTTTAGCCTAGGGAGAGTTGCTTCAACTCTCATGTTCTCTAGTGTTTGTTTTATCTGTAAGATGAGAGAATGGAACTAAAATCAGGGTTTCTTGGTCTTTCATGTGCCTGTGAATCTCCTGAGGTTTTGGTTAAAATGCAGATTCTGAGTCAGAAGGTCTGCAGTGGGTCTGAGACTATATTTCTAATGAGCTTCCAGGTGAGGCTGAGACTGCCCTCTGAGCACTAGAGGTGTTTAAAGTTCCTGCAAGTGGTTTCATTCTTTTAATGCAGATGGGTCCCCGGAGACCAATCAATGACCTCCCCACACCAAACGAGATCAGTTCTGGGTGGGTGGGAGCCGATGGCGGCTTCAGGTCTTATGCACGGGGAGCAAGGCCACCAGGTGGGGCATGGGGCAGACCGAAGGTGCAGTGGGGGTGCCAGGTGTCTCCAGGGGTGACAGGGTAGCTGGAATGGAGATGCCAGCAGTAAGAGACATAGAAAAGGGGGTGGGATAAATGCCTCTGACTTCAAATTTTTCATTGAGAGCCCTAGATGCTATCTGAAATCTTTCATGATATAAAGTGAGATAAAAACAAACTAGTGTTGGGGGACGGATGTAGCTCAAATGGTTGGGCATCTGTCTCCCATATGGAGGGACCTGGATTTGATCCCCGGGACCTCCTGGTAAAAACAAAAACAAACAAAACAAACAAACAAACTAGTGTTTCTCAACTCGTCCTCCCTTTGGTACCATTTTACCTGACCAACTTGCATAAGAATTTGCCAAAAATATTTTCACCCAAAGTCACAGTACACACAGCTGAAAATTAACCATGGGTTCCAATTCTCCAACTTGCCCTAAATGTCCTCTTCTTGCTTGGGGGATAACCAGAGCACAGAATTCCCAGGCCCTCCAAACTTACTAGATCCCAAGGTGAAAAATGATTAAAAAAAAAAAAAAAAATCTTTTTTTAAACTCAGAAATTGAGAAGGATTTTTTTGAGTATAGAACAGGCATTTTATTTACATGTAAGCAAATAGAAACTCATGACTACATCAGAAGAATTACATTAGCGATACACAATAAAAACAGGTTTCCAGTTAAATATAGAAAAGCCTGTGGGCCCGTCAGGACTGCAAAATCTGCAGCCCCTCACCAGATTCCTTGATGTAGCATATTTGACTAGGGGCTTTTGAACAGGAAGAGGAATCCAAAATTGAAATATAAGTAGAGAAAATAACCCACAGATTTTTTTTTCCTGTGTCTTTTGATGATTGAAGTTTCAATAATACCCAGTGAGGGCACATATTCAGGAGAAAATATTCCATTAAAATAGTTCTATGCCCTCCCCTCTATATATACATATTTATTTATTTGAAATTTGAGAAGAGGTAAATTGATTATTTAAAAAGCAAAGTTTTTCAATTGAAATAATTTGTGAGAATTTTTTTAAAGAATAATTCAGAGGTATAGTCCAAATATGAAAGGGTCCAAACAGCTCTTGTTTTCCCCAACAGCTGCACATCCCAAAGTCATCAGCTACTAAAAATCACAATACTAGAACATCCCTGGTACAGCATCTTCAGGTACGTTTTTAACACTCCGGTTGGCCAGAGACAAATAAATAGAAATCAACAATGCCCAAAGGGAGATCCCCTGACCCACCACATTTGTTCACAGGGCATCAAAGAGCTGGGAATAATTATTACATAGAAATAATCACACATAAACCATCTTCTATAGGTATTCCCATGTAAGAGAGATACTCTAGGCTGAAAAATACTTCTGTGGTATTGAGCCACTTGGCCAATGGTAGCCCTGCCCCTGCCCCAGCTTGTGAGAAGACCAAGCCTGCAGGAAACAAAAGACTGAGTTGCAACTCCTCTTTTACCTGCCACCTCCCGCCCTAAGCCCTACCCCTCTTTCCAGTAACAAACCCTTAAAACAAAAGTCAGATATTAGGAAAACGTGTTTTTTGTTTTTGTTTTTATTTTTCCTTTACTTTTGGCGTCCCATTTCTCTGCAGTTTGGACTAATTTTCTACTCACAGAAGAAGTCAATATCCTGGAAAAGAAACAAACAAGATTGAACCGAGCAGATAGAGCCAGAAAACAGATGCAGTTTCTTAATTTTAAATCAGTTTTTAAAGATAAATTTGGATTAAAAATAAGGGAAGGTTGAATCCCAAAGAGTATGAAAGAATTATCAGCTTAAGTGAAAAACTACTTAAAACGAAGGTTCTCAAACAAACTTTTTTTTTCCCCCAAATAATCTTTTAATTGGTGTCTACATGACAGATTCAACTTAATGCTAAAAAGCAATGACAAGTGAGCTGCATTTGTGTAGGCTGAGCAATGTTTTGAAGTTATTTGGCACAGCAGTCAGCTCCAGGAGAATCTTCAAAACAACCACCTTGCCAAGTAGCTCGAAGAGAATCTTCCATTTATGTCCTGACTTTACGGGACCCCAGGGCAATAGAAATAGGGTATGGTTTTATTTCATACATAAACAGAGTCTATCTACCACAAAAATAAGGCATTCAAAGATTTTTCCAGAATGTCTTATTTTATTCCATACAGGTGCTAATTTTTTGCCCCTACACGTCTTTAGTAAATAAGGGTAAACCATCAATAGGAATCAGTTAATATTATTTTGGGTTTTTTTCCTTTGTGACATGGACTCCTTTCCAGTATAGCTTGCATCTGAAGCAGAAGAGGATGTGTAGAGAAAGTCCATTCCTATTTGAACATTGATAGGAGGCTCCCCCAAGCCTCATCATCTCAGAAGTTTACCGCTGGGAGTTGGGGGCTCTGTTTGATACATGATGTAAGTTGCATGCTGCCTTTTTAACACCATCCCGCTTCACCCCAGGGTCTCGGTCCTTCTCCTGGTCACACCCGGGGTGCTTACCGTGGTGGGAACCTCCCTGGTGGCTTCCTGGTACACGTGCTGCTCCCTGACCAAGCTGCTGGGGAAATAGCCCACGATTCCCATGCTGTCCTCGTGGCGGTCGCCATAAACCTGCGTGCCCAGAACAGTGACAGGCGGGGGGAAGCTTGTGAGTCCTCTTCTGAGAGACCCTCACGAATCCTCTGCTGAAAATGAGAATGACAAGACTGCCAAGGACTCCCCGTTCACTCTGGACACCGGGGAGCTCAGAGCCAAACTTCAGGTTCAATTGTAGCAGAAGTTAACCCATAGGAATGGGCGCATTTATTCTTTTGTTGCCTGGTCTTACTTGTTTCACTATTTTATCATTACGTGTTGTTGTTTTAATGCAATCTTATGAGTTGCTTGAAATCTTTTTGGAATCCATCAATATATAGTCACTAAACCAGTTTCTTTGTGTTTTTTTTTTTTTTAAGTAAATAGCACCTGTTTTAAAGGCCTTATATTTCTCAGTTTTTAAAAAATTCAAATCAACATATAATTGGATGAGTTTAAGGTTTAATTCTTCATTACTTGAGAACTTATTCTTGAGACTGCAGGTGAGGACAGCAAATTAACCCTCCTCAGCGTCTCCCTTCCCTTGTATGTTTTAACCAGAGAAAGAAAATTCTTTGGGATTACAGGAGGGTGCTAGAGTTTCCTAAAAGAATATTGGAACTGCGACTGACTGCTAATGCAGATGCCTTTTACTCGGCAAATCTTTGCAAAATTTCTAAATAAGATTCAGACTGCTTGGGATGTCCAGGCCCGATGTGTTTCACTTTATTTTCTTACCCAAACCTCACATGAACCTACATTTGGCTGTTATGAAATTATCTTTGTTTCTTTAAAATGCAATCATAGTATAATACATACAAATATACATGCAAAAATTTTTTAAACGCAAAAATATTGCATGCAAAAATTCTTTTCTACAGCTCCTACTTTTTTCTTAACAGCTAGTTTTAAAAATTAAAATGCATTAAAGACGTATTAGGGGGAAATTAAGAGCAACCAGTGTCAAGATGAGTGCATATTTTAAATGATCTTAACTTACACTGCCAGCCCAAAATTCTCCAGCTTCATTTTCTTTTACCAGCTTTGAATAAACATAGATCTGCTGCCCTTTTTTAACGTTAATGAATCTACAGTCTGGGGCATTGTAATCTTCTTGAGCTCTGGCCAGAGAAATAGTATCTGGAAGAGAAAAAAAAATGAAAATGACTACTTTTTAGACTTCTGAATTTTATAGTGTTTGTAAAAAAGGCAAAGTATATCAGAAAACTAGGAAATCAGGGGGAGGAATACCTCACAGTTTACAGCTTGTGTTCAACTCAAGAGGAAGATAACCAAGGTTTTAAAGCTGCAACCAACAAAATCTTAGCCAAGTGAGTTCTCCAAACTTAAGACAAATGCTAATGACATACATTAGATAATATTCATTTCAAAGTAAAATTCGATTTTATGCTGCTCGTGAACATATTTTCAATTATATAATAGAAATATAACAAAATTCTTACAGACACACTCCTCATCTGCACAGAGCTTCTTGGATGCAAGGCTGTCCATAAATATTCCATGCACAGCACATATGGCTACAAGACCTGGAAGAAAAAGTAAAAATATTCTTGCCATCTTCCCTTCCACGCTGCTTTGCTAGCACCTTTTGCCTGAAAGGGGGAACTGATTTCAGTGGTTCCTTTCTTTTATGTGCAAGGCAGACATCTGGGTAAATACCCCCGGCCAATGGGAAAGTATCCACCGTCCTCTGCTTTCATAACAGCCTCCCGGGCACCAGGGGCTAGTTAGCATCTGATTTTCCAAAGGTCTTTTTTAGACCCAAATCCTATTCAAAATCTGTGAAAGCCACTTAAGCTGTGGTTTATTTCATCAATCAGCAAGGGTCTTCGTTTCCCAGGGCTGCTGAAAAACAACAACAAAAAAAAAAACCCACAAACTGGGTGGCTTAGAGCAACAGAAAGTTATTGTCTCACAGTTCTGGAGACTAGAAGTCTGGGCTCAAGGTGTCAGCAGGGCCACCTCCCTGTGATGTCTGTAGGGACATCTCTGCTGGCGTCTGGTGGTGGCTCTGGGTGCATGGTACTCTCTGCCTGTCTCCAGGTAGACTTCTCCCCGCTCTCTGGGTCCACATTTCCTCTTCTTATAAGGACACCAGTTTGACTGGGTTAGGGGCCACCTTTACTCTTAACTAATCTTAACTAATAGGATCTTCAAAGACTCTATTTCCAAATAAGGTCACATTCACAGGACAGGAGGTTAGAACTTGACCATATCTTTTTGGGTGACCTGATTCAACCCATCACAGCAGAGCAGTGTTGAAAGGATTCTGTGATTTTTAAATAATTTTTTTAAAGTTTAACCCTCATATTCTTTCAACCTATGAGCAAAGTTGTGCTAACGTGAATCTGTTGAAAATGCAAGATTTATATCTTCAGTACAAATAATTTTGAATTAAACAAACCTAATTAATAACCATCTAAACTTATATGAGAGGCAAATAGAAGAACTCTTAGGGTTACAAGTCATTCCCACAAGTCATTCTTAGAAGCAGCATTCTGTCCCGGGCAGAGCTGGCTTGTAACACACTAGCTGATGGCACATCCAGACCCTACTAATGAGGAGAGGAAGGGTCAGGTGCGCTGGGGAAATTGGAGCAATCTTTTCCCACCTCCTTTCTCTGAAATTTTAAAAATTCAGTCTTGAATTAGTCACGGCTGATGAAGAAGTGAGGAAAGTTGGAGGTTTGTATCATCCCCTCTTAGCCTGTTCTGGGCATCTTTCCTTTAGAAGTCACCAAAGCTGAAGCACCATCTATTAACAAATGTTTCCTGAGCAGTTGCCAGGCACTGTTCTGGGCACTAGAGACTCAGTGGGGAACACAACAGAGGCCCTGCCCTAAGGGTTCACTTCTGTTAGGGGAGGCGGGCAAGGGTGCTGGTTTCTATAGGGGTTGGCATCTAAGGTGGCCCTTCTCTCTCTTGTTCCTAGATTCAGGATGCCCTGTCCATCTTGGTGGACCATGACGAGGCTTCAGGGAAGTATGCCCCTCCCCCCCAAAAAAAAATGTCACCCACAAAGTGAGGGACAAGCATTCGAGTTATTGCCAGAATAATTTTATACAGTTTTCCAAGGGGCTGATTGGTAAAACAAAATACATGTGTAGCATAATACAAGGGTTTTATAGTTCTGGGTTTGTGTGTGTGTGTGGTGTGTGCTATTGTGGGAAGAGGATCTTTTTATACAGTTGGCCCTGGTTTGGAAACTCATTTTATTCAGTACCTTCGTTTGAGATGAGGAAACTGAGGCCCAGTGAAGACCCGAGTCACTGTTCTTAGCCACTCTGGGGGATTGTGGCCCAGAATCCTTTCCATTAATCCACTGTCAAATTAGAATTAGGATACCTCTACATAAATTAAGATAATGAAAGACAAGGACAGGCTCAGGAAATAGACAAGACTACATGTAACACATGAGCTGTACTGGATTCTGGATCCATATGGGTCATTATTGGGAAAATCAGCAAAATTTGAATTGGATTGTATGATGATGTAAGATGTTAATTTCTTGCTCTTGACAGTCTTATAGTGGTTATGTAGGAGAGTGGTCTTGAGCTTAGGAAATACACACTGTAAGTGTTAAGGGGTAATGAGAATCAGGTCTATGACATACTCTTTAAATGGTTCAGAAACTTTACAAATTGGGTAATCTGAAGTGCTTATGGGAATTCTATGTACTATTTCTATTAAATTACTATTATATAAATTTTAAATTACCCCAAAATAAAGTTTCAAAAAGTAAATCAGATGTCACCCCTTTGCTTGAAATCCTCTAACAGAACGTATGTACACAGACTTGTACAATTTTCATAGCCACTTTATTCATAATAGCTCCAAACTGGAAAGAATTCAAAAGTCCATCCACTGGCAAATGGATAAATTGTGATATAGCCAGGTAATGGAAAACTAGTTAGCAATATAATGAACTGATGATACATGCAGTAATATGGACGAACCTCAAAAATATGGCTATGTGAGAGAAGCCAGACACAGAAAACTACATACTGTATGATTCCATTTACATGAAACCCTATGAGGGACAAAACTGTAGTGATAGAAAACAGATCATTGGTTGCCTGGGGCCAGTGTGGGGAACACAGATTGACAGATTAACTGAAAAGGGGTACAATGGAACTTTTGGGGGTCATGGCAAGCTATCTTGATTATGATTACACTACTGTATACAATTGTCAAAACTCACCTAATTGTACATTTAAGTAGGTGAATTTTATTGTATGCAAATTATAATTCATATAAAACTGATGTTAAAAAATCGTCTATTATTTCTCCAAAGAAGAAATACAAATGGCAAAAAAACACATGAAGAAATGCTCAACATCACTCATGATTAGGGAAATGCAAATCAAAACTACAATGAGATATCATTTTACACCTATCAGAATGGCCACTATTAAAAAGACAGAGAACTACAAGTGTTGGAGAGGATGTGGAGAGATAGGAACACTTCTTCACTGTTGGT
>JAQZBX010079610.1:0-13974 GCA_029593785.1 Cabassous unicinctus | reverse complement strand
AGAAAGGAAAGAAAAGCAAGAAAAAGATGGAAAGAAAAAAAGGGAAGGGGAAGAAGGGGCAAGGAAGGTGAAGAAAGTAAAGGGGTCTGCCGAGGACTGAGGTGGCTCAGGTGGCAGAACACCTCTTTCTCACGTCGGAGTTTCCCAGGATCGAATGAAGACAGGAAGAGAGGATGAGAAGAGAGGGCAGGAAACACACAAAGAATGGCCCAGCGAATGGACAAAAAAACAGCAAAAATGGGGGGGTGTGATAAAAAGTAAATAAATAAATCTTTTAAAAATGCAGTTCTTATTTGTAATCTAAGTATCTTTTAAAAAATAAAAAAATTATTAAAAATTAAAAAAAAAAAAAAAAAGAATCTGCCGGAGAGATTTGACACCTTCATTCTCTGGTCTGAAATCTCTAGGCTCACTCTGATACCCGCGTTTTCTCTGATAGGTTCCAGGCTGCTCATATGGGGTGCCCTGAGTTTTCAAACTTTGGGGTTGGGCAGTTAATGCTTAAATTGCACAGAGTTTCTATCTGGGTTAATGGGTAAAGTTTTGGAAATGGACTGTAGTGATAGTAGCACATTATGAATGTCATTAAAGCACTGAATTATATATTTCAATGTGATTAAAAGGGGAAATTGTGGATATATGTTACTAGAATTATTTTTTTAAGTAGGGCTTGTACAGTCCTCCTTACAACAGAGTGATCCCTATTGTAAATGATGAACTATAGTCAATAAGACAATTATGAAAATGCTATTTCATGAATTGTGAACAAATGTATCACCTAATGCAGAAGTTAATAATTGAGTGGTATATGGGAACTCTGTATTATTTTTCTGTGCACCTACAACTTCTCTAACTAAAAAAAAAGTTGGGAAAGGGGTTTGGTCGCTGTTTGGCTTCTAAGCACATCTACCGGTATCATGGCCGATTGCGCTTCTGCATTTGTAGAGCAATTCTTTTGAAGTGAAATTGAAAAAAAATGAACATTATCTCCCTGATACAGGTACCCCTTTATATGGGGGAGAAACACACGGGATTCAGAGAGTCCCGGACCCGGCCCTCAAGAGCTCTGCGAGTGAACCTTGCACCGCCCTGAGAGCACCATCCTCAGCAGGTGACACCAGAGCGAAAAAAAGCAGGGTCGGTGCAACCTATTTCCTGGCCATGAGAGTCTTCTGTGAGGAGGGGGCGCTTCGGGATCTGGGGCCGTCCCAGAGCCTCCTGCCCTGGCCCCTGCACTGGCTCGGCAGCGGGACCTGGGCGCCCCGCCCTGGTGCAAGACGTTAGACGCCCTTCTCATAGCCTGAAGGGCCAGGAAGGCGGCAGCCGGGGCTCTACGTGGTCCCGGGAAGGGCCCCGCCGCCTCGCCCTCCCCAGGGGCGAGAACGTGCCAGGAACAGCCTGTCCTTTCTCCCCGGAGCACCGATCGTCTGGGGCTCTGCTGACCCCAACAATCCCGAGCGCGCAGCGTCCGTGTTGAGCTTATACAATTTGGGGAGCTGGGATAGTGGGGTAGGTGTTACTTCTGAAAGGCTGAGAGAGAGGACTTAGCCTAAAACGAAAAAATGGGGGTTATGAGAAAGCAGGAGAGATTTTGTGACTAGATTTGGAAATCTAGAGTTCTCTACTCTGGTCAAAGTGCCTGAAACGCTACTTCCTTCACTGCACAGCGTTGGGCGCAGTGCGGTGCTGAGGAACTGGCAGGATTGGGGACCCGAGAGGCAGAGGGCTGTGGCGCGAGGGTGATGACCCGGGTAGGAAGAGGGAAGCCGTGAGGGACCACATGCTGCACTCCAGTCTCCGCAGGTGATTTATGCAGGTTCCAGGCGGCCGGGGCGATGGTATGAGAGCGCGCCAGATCAGGCCGCTCCGACGCCGGCTCCGGCCGCGCGGCATAGTCAATGTGCGTCTCCTCACGTCTCAGTTACAAAGAGCCGCGGCGGGCGCTGGGGAGGCGTGAGCAGTTGGGTGGGTGGCGGGAAAAAGGACCTTGTGTGAGGCAGGGCAGGTCTCCCTCTCAGGGCGCGTGGGCGAGTGGGGGGCGGTAGAGTGTGCTCGTAGCGCGAGCGCGGGGGCTGTGAGGGCGCGCGCGAGCGCGGGGGCTGTGAGGGCGCGCGCGAGCGCGGGGGCTGTGAGGGCGCGCGCGAGCGCGGGGCTGTGAGGGCGCGCGCGGCGAGCGTGTGTGTGTTTCCTTTCCTGTGGCAGCCAGGGCTCCAAACATTCCTTTCTGCACTCAAGGCTTTTCCTCATTGTTGTCTTTGTGCTCCAGTGTTGCCAACTTACTGGAATTCCTGACGTGGTTGCACAGCAGGGCTCAGGCTGACTGAACCAACCTGCTGCGTTTGTGTATGGGGTCTATTCTGAGGTTAATCCCAGAATAAAGCAGAAGGGAGGGAAGGATGGACAGGAGGGAAGGGAGCAGAAAAAGGGTGGGGATGGGGGACCGCTAAGGGAGTAAGGTCCATCATTCCCAGCACTGTGTATGTAAACTCACACATTCACATTCTTTGCCACTAGAAAATCCCATTCTTTAAACCCAATCCCATTCTCGTGACGCTTAAAAACAGGAGTTTTCTGCAGCCTGTGCAGTACACGTGTTTATCTCCAGTGTATGTGCTTGACAATGCCCATTGCTAGAGTTGGGAAATTAAACCTATGAATCAGCAACCGGGATTTAAACTAGCTTCATACTTTCTTTAGTTTCCACTAAAGTCTCCACATCCCATAGGCCCCCTCTCTCTCTATAAGGGATATGCAGAGCAATTAACTGAAAGAGTCACAGGGGAAAGTGCTGAAAAGTGAAGTTTATTCTAGTAAATTTATTTTATTTTACTTCCTTCATGATTCTGGCTTGTTTATATTACTTTACATATTCATCTCCACCAATTCCTGGAAATATTTTCAGAACATTTGTTCCTATCATGAACCTGCTTCAGGTGGGTATGAAGGTATATAATCATTGTGGTAAAATCCAACTTCAGTTTGCTATTTGACCAACCCAGATTTGCCTCCTGAGAGCCATAGAGCCAACTACCCACTGGACTACTCCAATCCAGGGTACCCAAGACCCCAAACTCAACACGATGGAGCCTGAACCAGGAACTTCCAGTGTTCGCTATCTCTGTAAGGACCACCAACACTGCAACCCAGAGGCCAAACTGGAAATTTTTGTAATTCTTGGCATGTTTATGTTTGTTCTCTCTTCTTTATAGATTACCCCTTTTTTTAATATATAGTGGCCTTCATTGTCTCTTACAATAGTTTTCCATTTAAAGTCTATTTTGTCCGATATTAGTATAACTACTCCTGCACTTTTTTGGTTATTGTTTGCATGTAAAATTGTTTTTCAACCATTCACTTTCAGCCTCCTTGCATCCCTGGGTTGAAGGTGAGTTTCTTGTAAACAGCATATAGATGGGTCATATTTCCCTATCCATTCTGCCAATCTGTGTCTCTTGATTGGAGAGTTTAATCCATTAACATTCTGTGTTACTCATTTACGTCTTTGCTCTATGTCCGGCAGCCTCCTGAAGGCACTGCACATCGACTCCTACATGGAGCTGGAGCCAGTACTGAGACCAGCACTTCTGGGGTGACAATGAAGAACAAGAAAAATTACTGAAGGAAAGTTGTACGTTGTATGTCGGAAATATTTCCTTTTACACAACTGAAGAACAAATCTATGAACTCTTCAGCAAAAGTGGTGACATAAAGAAAATCATCATGGGCCCAGATAAAATGAAAAAAAAAAACAGCATGTGGATTCTGTTTTGTGGAGTACTATTCAAGAGCAGATGCAAAAAATGCCATGCAGTATATAAATGGAACTCGTCTGGATGACAGGATTATTCACACAGACTGGGATGCAGGCTTTAAGGAGGGCCGGCAGTATGGCGGGGGCCAATCTGGAGGCCAGGTGTGAGACGAGTATCAGCAAGACTCTGATGCTGGGAGAGGAGGCTATGGAAAACTGGCACAAAACCAGTGAGTGGATGAGAGCCCCATCAGTGAAAAACTTACTCCTTGGCCTGCTGAATTGTTGAAGAGCAATACTGAAGGTCTAGACGCAAACCAGCCTATTTCTACCAAACTTTGATCAGTGTCTCTACTGGGCTAGAAGCCTCTTCATGGTTTTCCTCTCTGAAACTATTAAAGGACAGAATCCAAAAGAATGCCTTTAATTCTAGTTCTAGAATCTTGGCCATGTGACAGATTACCAGAATGATTTACTGTTACCAGGTCACGGATTTGTGTTCCACAATGACAGATTAGATCTATAATGTTGATTAATTTGTCAGCGAAAATCATCACGCTTCTTTTAGGAAGACTGGAACATTTTTAAAATTTGCTTTATCATGTTTGAGTCTAAGTAGGTTCATGATCTACATTGGGTCCTTGAATCTTTCTTTTTTTTTTTAAGTTTGCATAAGATAAAGTTTAATAAATGGAGTTTTGCTATGTAGTATAGCCTTGCTCTACATTAGGAACAGAAGCTTGACAAGTGAATTTGTTTTCTATGTTGAATTTCTAATCTTTAAAGGTAAACAGAGTCAAGGGACCTACCTAAATAGTTGGTACAAAAGCTAAGCCTTAGACAGTCCCCAGGGGACACCACTTGCACTTCCAAGCTTTATATGGTCTATCAGGAAATTGAGGTACAGGACTTGAAGAGTATTCACTAAACACATTTTTCAAAAGGTGTACAAGTTATACCTAAAGCTAAAGAAAGCAAGAGTTCATATTACCAAGAACTTCATATGCACCCAGGGAGCAGTGGGGGAGAGGCAGTTGTCAGTAGGAAATGTGATGAAATAACAAGGAATGAGTTAAAACATTGACTTAAAATTATGAAAGTTGCTGTGAGGGCCATCAGATTTATTCTTTTCATTTTCAGAGTGATCTTGGGAATGGAGTAGGCTTAAAATGAGCTTGAAGATTGAAAAAATACTTTTAAAAAATGATCATATAAGCTTCCCTCAGGAAATGTCTTTTTCAGCCAATATAATTTTCATTATATTGAAATCTGTTTTGTTTTTACCCCATGTCAAATGAATTGTACTTACTAAGGTTCAGAGCCTTAGTAGTGAGCTGATGTGATGTTTTCTATAGAGAGGGGAGTCTAAAGAATTTATTATGCATTTGTAAGGCAAGAAATGATTTTTCTGTAATACTCTATGTGAGCTGTTGCTAACTTAAAAATGTTAGTCTAGTATAATTTCCCCTGATAAAAGTGAAGTGGTTTGTGAAAGTTGGGACTGAAAAACAAAATGTGAATATCTTTCTTTCATATTTTAGTTTAATGAGGATACACTATTTGTTTTCTAATTTCTTTTTACACCATGGTTTCAATTAATGTATTTTATATTCTTTTGTAGTAAACATAACTCAGATTTCTGCAGGTCTTAAAACCACACAGTGGTTCCTATTTGAATTACCTCTTCTGTGACAGGTCACCTTTCAATAAAGTTGAACCAACTTAAAAAAAAAAAACATTCAATGTTATTACTATCAAGGAATTACTTACATTAGGCATATTTTCTTTAGGTTTATGTATGGCATATGTTGTTTTTATTACTCTTTTGTCTTTTTAGTTATTCTTACACTCTCCTCCAACTCTCTCTCCTCTGTTTTTTCCTTTTAATCTGCAGAACTCCCTTTAGTATTTCTTGAAGCGCAAGTTTCTTATTGACAAACTCTCTTAGTTTTGGTTTGTTTGTGAATATTTTGAACACTCTCTCATTTTTTAATGCCAGCTTTGCTGGATAGAGAATTCTTGGCTGGAAGTATTTTTCTTTTAGTACCTTAATTGTGTCATACCACTGCCTTCTTGCTTCCATGGTTTCAGATGGGAAATCAGCATTTAATCTTATTGAGCTTCCCTTGTATGTGATGGATCGCTTTTCTCTTTCTGCTTTCAGTATTCTCTCTTTGTCCAATTTGACAAGTGTATGTCTTGGGGTAGGCCTGTTAGGATTTAAACTGTTTGGGGTGCCCTGTGCTTCCTGGACATGTACGTCCATGTCCCTCAGTAGAGTTGGGAAATTTTCAGCCATTATTTCCTCCAACACTCCTTCTGGGATGACTAAAATGCATGTTTGTGCGTTTTGTGTTGTTTTTCAAATCCCTAAGTCTCTGCTGGATTTTTTCTATCTTTTTATCTATCTGTTCTACTATCTGTCTGATTTCAGCTGTTCCACATTGCTGATTCTTTCCTCTGCTTGTTCAAATCTACTGTTTTGTGCTTCCAGTGTATTTTTGATTTCTTGCATTGTGCCAGTCATCATCATCATATCTGTTATCTTTTTAGGTATGTTTACAATTTCCTCAGTATGTTCTCCCAGTGTCTTCTTAATATCCTTAATCTCTTCCTTCACTTCATTAAGTTGATTCATGATATTTGTTTGGACATCTCTGATTAGTTGTTCCTTGTTCTGCATCTGCTCCTGGTTTTTAGTTTGTTTGTTAGACTGGGCCATGTCTTCCTGTTTCTTAGTATGGCTTGTAATGCTGTCTAGGCATCTGTTTATCTTGATGGGTTTATTTGGTTGGTTTTCTACTCTAGGGTTTTATTTTGTTGTTGTTGTTGTGTGCGTGGTAAGGTTTCTCCTTAACACTTTGTTCCTCTTATTCTATTTCCTTGCTATTGTCTATGTTCCCTTGGGAAAAAATTAGGACCAGAGAAAAAGAAAGAGATAAGAAGAGAAAAAGAATAATAGTAATAATAATAAATGTAGAACAGGAACTGCACAAAACATAGGAAAATAAATAATTAACATGAGTAAAACATCATAAGAAGTACAGAGGAATAAGAATTTTAAAAGTGGAGTAGAAAAAAATGAAACAGAGAGAGAAGGCCATAAAGACTGAGAGAAGGAACCCAGGAGTTGAGAGAGGAACTTCAGAGAGACGAAGCCAAAAATGGAGCAGGCAGAAGCTGATGCAATGAGACCAAATAGAAAAGAAGATGTCTCCATGTACCTTGCCATGAGAGAGAAAACTCCAGGATTGCCAGTGTTTCATCTCCTAATGATGTCTTCATTGGGACACTTTAACAGCCTCAGAACTAAAATGTATATAAGGAAATGTGAAAAATTAAGAAGAAACTTCCACATCATCTGTTTGACATGACTTCCAAGGATTACAACACCCAATACAGATTGACAATAGCTTCTTATCAACGTATTTCAGCAGAGATTTTTTTCAACAGTTTGCTACCCCATTTGGTAACATGTGCTGTGCTGCAATTAAACAGCTATTTAGAATCGAGAGAAACAAGAATTTAATGAAGAATGCTATGAGTTAATGACAAGAATTAGTTCTCAAATTAGAAAAGATTACAAAAAAATTACTGAAATTTATTTCTTTTTTAATGAAAATTTAAAAAATTTAACTTACTGATTCATCTCACTTTATGCTTCTGTTGGGCAGTGCTGCTCTAGAACATTTTTTATTTTAACAAGTCAATTTTTGATACATTTCACATAATACATTTATATTCTACATAATATATTTAGTTCAGAATAGGGCAATCATATAGTATTTGTACTTTTGTTTCTGGCTTGCTTCACTGGGCATGATGTCCTCCAGGTTTGTCCATGTTGTCATATGTTTCATGGCTCCATTTCTTCTTACTGCTGCATAATATTCCATCATGTGCATACTCCAAAATTTGTTTGTCCGTTCATCAGTTGATGGACACCTGGCTTGCTTCCAACTTTTGTCTATAATGAATAAATCCTGACACCTGGGATAGACAGTATCCAGAAATCTAACAGCATAGATGATGTTTTCATTTGTTGAAATGTACAAAAATGAAATTGCACTATGTAAATTTTTGGTTTGTATTCTGTGCTCAACATTATGTTTGTGAATATACCTTTTCAAGTTTTATAAGTATGGAAAATAAATGTTTGTCTAATATCTCACACACACAAAAAAATGAAACAAGAAACAAAATAGAGAAAAATATATAGAATGAATTAAAAGGCCAGAATGATGAGAAGAGAGGAAAAGAAAAAAAGAGAAAAAAAGAAAAAGAAAAAAGAAACTAAACAGAGAAAAAGAGACAGAGAGAGAAATAAAAAAAATAATTATAGACCAAACAAAAAGATGTGGAATTAATGAAAGGAAAACAAAAGAAAACAGAAGATAGAAAAATGAAGGAAAGAAAAGAAGTAACATAGGTAGAAAAAATAGGTAAAAGAAAAAAATGGAAACAAAGAAAGGGGAAACACAACGAACAAACAAAAAACAGTAGCAACTAAAAAAGGAAACAAAACAAACAAACAACAACAAAAAAAAAAACACAAAAAACAAGGAAAAGCAGCTTTCCCTCTTAGGCTTCTAAGGAGCTTCTCAGGCTGCTGGTGTTCATCAACCAATCACCCTATCACCCTGCAGCCGGCCCTCCGCAGGTGATGTACCCAGTTTTAGTGAGTAAAATAAGGGGGAAAAAAAAGGAACCTTTTTTTAAAAAATTACAGATCCAAGTAAACCTAAAACAAAAAGAATGTCTATATGCTCTCTCTGCCATAAAATATCAGCTGGATGCCTGATAACCTGGTGGATCCCTCTCTGGGTCATTTATCTAAGGAGAACCAGGAATTGAACCATATGCAAGGCAGGAATTCCTCCACTGAGTTAAACTGTCTCCTTAGGCTTCAGAAAGCTATCTGCCACCTTTCCCTCAGGTGTTTTAGACATTTACAGTTTGCTAGAGTACTGCTGATTAGGTGCCTGTCCCACCCTCAATCAGACTCCTCTTCCTCCCAGGAAATGTTTCCTCCCACTCCATTGGCAGCAGCAAGCCAGGGGCTCCACCGAGGCTACTTGCCCCTGAGGGCAGGATGTATATGCCATTTCCAGCCACAAGGGTGAGCAACTCACAGTTTTCCCTTGGTTTCTTTCTCCTTCCAGTACCCTCCTAGATGACTCAGAGCACCTTCCCATTCTATATATATATATATATATATATATATGTATGTATCCAAAGCAGCTCCTTTTGATAGGTCCCTGCCTTTTCTCCACTTTTTTGGTGAGATGGTCAGACTCTGCCTAACTACTTTGTCATTATTTTCCCAGAAGTGGTTTTTTGAGAAGATTGATAAAATTGACAAATCCTTAGCTAGACTAACAAAGAAAAAAAGAGAGAAGATGCAAATATGTAAAATAAGAAACGAGGAAGGGGATATCACCCCTGAAGCCACAGAAATAAAGAGTATCATAAGAGGATACTTTGAAAATTTTTATGCCAACAAGATGGATAATTTAGAAGAAATGGACAAATTCCTAGAAACTCACAAGCAGCCCACATTGATGAAAGAAGAAATTGATGAACTCAACAGACCAATCACAAGTAACAAGATTGAATTAGTCATTAAAAACCTCCCAGCTAAGAAGAGCCCAGGACCAGATGGCTTCGCAGGTGAATTCCACCAAACATTCTGGAAAGAACTAACACTAATCCTGCTTAAACTCTTCCAAAAATAGTAGTGGAGGGAACATTGCCTAACTCATTCTATGATGCCAACATCACCCTAATACCAAAGCCAAACAAAGATGCCATGAGAAAGGAAAACTATAGACCAATCTCTCTAATGAACCTAGATGCTAAAATCCTCAACAAAATACTTGCTAATTATATTCAACACATCAAATGAATTATATACCATGATCAAGTGGGTTTCATCCCTGGTCTGCAAGGATGGTTCTACTTAAGAAAATCAATGTAATACACCACATAAACAGCTCAAAAGAAAAAAAATCACATCATCATCTCTATAGATGCAGAAAAAGCATTTGACAAAATACACCATCCTGGTGGGCAAGATGGCATCGGTTTAGGAGGGCACTCACTAACTCACCCTAGAAGGATGGCTGATTGGAGACAGGATCCTGCCTGAGGGGTCTGTGCTGGGGGCACACAGAGCAAGAACCTTGGGGACATCGATCTGGAGAGAGCTGGATGGTGAGGTGGATTGCTCAGGAAAGATTCATGAGTTTTTCCCCTACCTGTAATAGTCGACAAAGATGGCTGAGCCACACCCTCAGGGAAAAAGGCTGGGACAAAGCACGACTCCTGCTGGTAATCTGGTGAGAGGGAGCATTCTCCGAGAGTGGGAGGGCTCTGAATGAAGGTGGAGAGGGGTTTCCTTTCTGTGGGTTTCGTTGCCTGGACCCCCTCATAGCTTTGGGGAGCTTATTTAGGGTCCCCTTGGTGAACGGGGTGGTCTAGAAGAGGCCTTCTTTTGGGTCTCTTATTTTGCCAAAATAAAAAGTAAAAAAAAGACAGTCACTTAAAAAAAAATTTTTTTTTTCTTTAACTTAGTTTAATAACTAAAATCTGCCTCAAAACCTGCAGATAGAACCTTACAGGGCAATTGATTGATGAACACAAGCAGGCTGAGAGGTTCCACAAGGGCCCAAGAAGGAACACTGTTCTTCCTTAGCTTTGTTTGACTGCTTGCTTGTGTGGTTGTTTGGTTTTTCTTTGTTTATTTGTTGTCTCTTGCTTTTCTTTCCTCCTTCCTCCCACCTTTCTTTTTTCTCTTTTTTCTTTTTTCTTTTTTCTTTTTTAAATTAGGTGCTGCTAGCTTGTCTCTTCTTTTCTGTGCTTCTTCTTCCGTGATTTCCCATTCTCTGTCTATATTGATTTTGTCTCCCAATGCTATCTTTTTTACTTCCTTCATCTTTCTGCCTTCTGCATTCTGTTGTGGTTTTTACATACCACCTTTTTTCATTAGCCCACAAATTCAAGGGTGTCAATTTCTATTCTATGTATTCTGTTTTCTTCTTTTTTTATTATTATTAACTTTTTCCTTTCAGCCCTTTCTTTACTCTTTCTCTCTCTCCTCATCATTCTGGCCTTCTAAATCATTATATATATTTTCCTCTATTTCGTTTCCCAGTCCATTGTAGGCACTCCACTTTTTTTTTTCCTATTATTCTACACTGCTTACATGAGTTAAATATTCATTTTACTAAATCTTATATGGCCCCTCTTCTAACTTTTATCAATATTACTTTTATCCTTCTTCCTTTCTCACATCTTTCAAATCCTCTGACCCTAATATTTGCCTTTAAGGGAACATAGAAAGAAGCAAGGAAATAAAATAAGAAGAACAAAGTGTCAAAGAGAAAAGTTAACACACACACAGAACCACCAGCTAAATAAAACTCTAAAGCAGAGAGAGAAGCTAATCAACTGAATAAACCCATCAAGATAAAATGACGACTAGAGGGCAACAAAAAATTACAAACTACACTGAAAAACAGGAAGACATGGACCAGTCCAATGAACAAACTAAAAACCAGGAAGAGATGCAGAATATCGAACAACTAATCAAAGCTTTCCAAACAAATATCATGGACCAACTTAATGAAGTGAAGGAAGAGATTAAGGATATTAAGAAGACACTGGGAGAACATATTAAAGAAACTGTAAACATACATAAAAAGATAACAGATATAATGGTGATCAATGGCACAATCCAAGAAATCAAAAAGATGCTGGATTCACATATCAGCAGATTTGAACAGGCAGAAGAAAGAATTAGGGATGTGGAAGACAATACATCTGAAATCAAACAGATAGTAGAACAGATAGATAAAAAGATAGAAAAACATCCAGTAGGGACTCAGAGATTTAACCGACAACACAAAACACACAAACATATGCATTATAGGCATCCCAAAAGGAGAAGAGAAGGGAAAGGGAACAGAAGGAGTGTTGAAGGAAATAATGGCTGAAAACTTCCCAATCCTATTGAGAGAGATGGATGCACATGTCCAGGAAGAACAGCACACCCCAAACAGTATAAATCCCAACAGGCCAACTCCAAGACAAAAGGTCCAATGCTCAAGACAAAGAGAAAATAATCAAGGCAGCAAGAGAAAAGAGAACCATCACATACAAGGGAAACACAATAAGATTAAGCACTGATTTCTCATCTGAAACCATGGAGGTAAGAAGACAGTGGTATGACACAGTCAAAGTACTAAAAGAAAAAAACTTCCAGCCATGAATCCTCTATCCAGCAAAACTGGCATTCAAAAATGATGGAGAGTTCAAAATATTTACAGATAAACAGAAATTAAGAGAGTATGCCAATAAGAAACCTGCACTTCAAGAAATACTAAAGGAAGTTCTACAAGTTGAAAGGAAGAAAACAGGGAAGAGAGAGTTAGAGGAAAGTGTAAGAACAACTAAAAAGACAAAAAGAGAAATAAAAACAACATATGACATACATTAACCCAAAGAAAATACAGCTGAAGTAAGAAATTCATTGCGAGTAATAAAACTGAATGTTAATGGATTAAACTCACCAGTCAAGAGACACAGATTGGCAGAATGGATAAGGAAATATGACCCATCTATGGCTGTCTACAAGAAACCCACCTTCGACCCAGAAATTCAAGGATGCTGAAAGTGAATGGCTGGAAAACAATTTTACAAGCAAACAATAGCCAAAAAAGGCCAGGAGTAGCTACCTAATATCAGACAAAATAGACTTTAAATGCAAAACTATTGTAAGAGAAAAAGATGGACACTATATATTAGTAAAAGGGATAATCTCTCAAGAAGAGAGAACAATCATAAACATTTATGCACCTAATCGGGGTGCCTCAAAATACATGAGGAAAACACCGAAAAAACTAAGTGTAGAAATAAATGCCTCTACAATTACAGTGGGGGACTTTAATACACCATTATCACCATTAGACAGAACATTTAGACAGAGAATCAATAAAGAAACAAAGACTCTGAATAATACATTAGAGGACCTGGACCTAATAGACATATACAGAACATTACACCCAAATACAGCAGGATTTACATTCTTCTCGAGTGCACATGGATCATATTCCAAGACAGACCACATGCTAGGCCACAGAACAACTCTCAATGAATTCAGAAAGATTGACATTATACAAAGTAATTTATCTGACCACAATGGAATGAAATTGGAAATCACTAAGGACCAGAGAAACAGGTTAGGCACAAGGATATGGAAGTTAAACAACACACTCTTAAACAAACAGTGGATCAAGGAGGAAATCTCAAAAGAAATCAGTAACTACCTTTAAACTAATGAAAATGACAACACAACATATCAAAACCTATAGGATGCAGCCAAAGCTGTCCTGAGAGAGAAGTTCATAGCCATAAACACATATATTAAAAAGAAGAAAGAGCTAAAATTGAAGACCTAACTGCACACTTGCAGGAATTGGAAAAACAACAACAAACTAAACCTAAAGGAAGTAGAAAGAAGGAAATAACAAAGATTAGAGCGGAACTAAATGAAATAGAGAATAAGAAAGCACTAGAAAAATATAAACAAAACCAAAAGCTGGTTCTTAAGAATATCAATAAAATTGACAAACCATTAACCAGACTAACAAAGAAAAAGAGAGAACAGAGCAAATACACAAAATAAGGAATGAGCAAGGGAATATCACTACTGTCACCACAGAAATAAAGAGTATCATAAGAGGATACTTTGAAAAATTATATGTCAACAAGAATGATAATTTAGAGGAAATGGACAAATTTCTAGATACTCACAAACAGCCTACATTGACAAAAGAAGAAACTGATTAACTCAACAGTCCAATTACAAGTAAAGAGATAGACTCAGTCATCAAAAACCTCCCAACTAAGAAGAGCCCAGTAACAGATGGCTTCACAGCTGAATTCTACCAAACATTCCAGAAAGAGCTAACACCAATCCTGCTTAAGCTCTTCCAAAAAATAGAAGTAGAAGGAATATTGCCTAACTCATTCTATGATGCCAACATTACCCTAACACCAAAGCCAAACAAAGATACCACAAGAAAGGAAAATTATAGACCGATTTCTCCAATGAACCTAGATGCTAAAATCCTCAACAAAATGCTTGCTAACCGCATTCAACAACATACCAAAAGAATTATACACCATGACCAAGTGGGTTTCATCCCAGGTATGCAAGGATG
>JAQZBX010079608.1:0-13959 GCA_029593785.1 Cabassous unicinctus | reverse complement strand
TTCCCTTGTATGTGATTCTTTGCTTTTCTCTTGCTGCTTTCAGAATCCTCTCTTTATCTCTGATATTTGTCATTCTGAGTAGCAGATGTTTTGGGGCAGGTCTATTCGGGTTTATTCTGTTTGGGATGCATTGCTTGCCTTGGATATTGAAATTTATGTCTTTCATAAGAGTTAGGAAGTTTTAGGCCATTATTTCCTCAAATACTCTTTCTGCTCCTTTTCCATTGTCTTCTCCTTCTGAGAAACCAATAAGGCATACATTTTGAGTTTTGTGCTATCATTCAATTCCTTGAGACCCTTTTCCTTTTCTTCCATTCTTTTCTCTCTCTGTTCTCCTGTCTTTTCCAGTTTGTATGTTCTGTCTTTAAATCACTAATTCTGCCTTTGAGCAATTCACATCTGCTCTTATGTATCTCTCATTTATTTTTAATTTCATCCATTGTGTCTTTCATTCTCATAAGCTCTGTTAATTTTCTTTGTAGGCGTTCAAATTGTTCTTTGTGCTTTCCCAGTATCTTCTTAATATCTTTTATCTCTTTAGTCATATTTTCTTTCAATTCTTTGAATTGATTTAGGAGATATGCGTGACTATCATTGATTAGTTGTCTTAAATCCTGCATCTCTTCAGGATATTTGGTTTGTTCATTTGGCTGTGTTCTTGTTTCCTAGTCTGGCTTGTAAGGCATCTGAATATGTTGGTGAATTTACTCTGATGGAAAATTTCTCTCTCTTGCCTAGTGGTGTTTTTTTCCCACAGTTCTTCTTTGATATTTGGTTCAACATATTCTAAGTCTTTAAAATCGCTGAGCTCAAGTTATCAAAATAGGGCCAGGAACTCACTAATGGGGCACAGACTTTCTCCAAGGAGGTTTAAGAGAGATCTAAAAGCAGTTTTTTTTTATCCATGCAATTCCAGACCAGCCGGCAGATGGTGCTGTTGGCAAATCTTTCCAAGGAGGTGTTTCCTTCAGCCTTCATTTTCCAGTGTTTCTTGTCTGGCAGGAACCAAGACTCAAAGGGGGGCTCTGTGGGCTGAATTCACTGAAGAAAAGCCCCCCATTTCACCCTCCCCTCTCATTTGGGTACAGTGAGCCAGGGATTTTATCCCAGTTTAATGTTTTGGGGGTGGGGGATGGTAGCCCTTCCTGGCTGCTGCAGGGACTTGGTAATTCACATTTGTTGTTTTAGGTCCTTTGTCTCTCTGTCCCTTGCCCTCCTGGGAGTTGTGTGGCACTGTCCTGGTCTGCTGACCCCCAAAGCAGATCCCTCAGACAGCTTTTGGCCCTTTCTCTGTTGTTCTTGTGAAAGCCTGCCTGCCTACTCCAATGGATCTTCCCAGATCTCCCCCTAACTTTTAAATTTACATTCATTCACTTGTGTTTTTAAGATAATCTATTGAGGTGAAATTCATGTAACATAAAATTAATCATTTTAAATCAAACAGTTCCATGACATTTAGTATAGTCAAAGTGTTGTGTAACCATCACCTCTATCTAATGGCAAAATATTTCCATCCTTCCATCTACCTATATGTTTATTTAATTACAAGGAGATTCTTCTAACAAAGAATTATCTTCAGCCTCCAAGGCCCTTCTTAACTTTGCCTCCACACTTTTTTCATAAATGCAATAGACAAGAACCATTTCCAAGCCCTCTGCAACAGCCTCTTATCATTTATCGTTCTGCCATCCAGTTACCCATCTTCTTTCTTGCCAAGCACCTAAGTCAAGTAGCAGCCTCAGATCTTTGCCATTCCCTTTGCACTTTATGATGGATCTTAGAATGTGAAAGTCTCAAATGTCATCCCTCATATCAGTTCCCCTGGCACAGGCTTTCACTCCACTTTCACCATCTGGCCAGACCTCATGCCATAATGCCTGGGCACTGCTCCCTCCAAGGTCTCCACTTCCAGACATTCCTCTTCTCTGACCATAAGCTCCTCTCCTTCCATTTTTTTTTAATGATGCCCACACTTCCAGTGAATCATTATGACCTCTAGATTCTTGAACTTTTCTGTATTCTCTAACAAGCCTGGAACCCATGGCCAGTCATTTCTGCAATTCACTCACCACAACCAGAGAATAATCCCTTCCTCTCTTAATATTCTTAATATTCTACCACCTTAGGCTCAAACATTCCCCACGCTTTTGCTTTACCCATTACCAAGCTACCAAGGACTTCATGAAATCATACTGATAACTTTCTCTACAAATGCAAATTTATTAGCCTGGGATCAGGAAGGGGAGTGTGAAGAAGTGGATGCCTGGGTGCCAGTCAGAGGAGACCCACCACCTGTAGCTCTGACCAGCTCTACCTGGACCAACAGGGTTCAGGCAAAGGAAGGGGCATGTTCCTCCTACACTGCTCCCACTGGAGCATGAATGGCACAGATGGGATGAGCCAGAGTCCCTGAATTCCTGAGGACTCAGCACACTCAGCATAAAGTGGGGCATCCTGGCCAGACCTTGCGCTTGACTGCCCACCAATCCCCTCAGCCCCCGTCTGCACTGCTCCTAGCTTACCCCTTACCTCCTGCCCCTAAAACACAAAACCTCATCTTTAGGAAATGAGAGACCCGTCATAAGGAAACAGATCCCACCCCAGCCTAAAGGAGTAATGGTCCCACCAAGGTCCCTGTGAACAGTTTCTGGTATGTTCCAGCCCCCAGAGCTTGCCCGTACTCTCTCTTTCCTCTCCCTGAAAAGCTTCCCTCCTTGGACTGCATATCAGGATTCTTTACACCCCTCTTCTGCCGGGATCAGGTGCCCTCAGGGCTGCTCCCAGACCAAGCTGCAGTAAGCCTCTCCCCCACCAAACTCAAAGCTTAACCAAGGCAAGAAATGTATCTTTTGGTCACCCTGACATATATGAGATACCCAATAAATATTTATGAGTAAGGAAGGCATCCCCCTGAAAGCTGGGATATGTATAACATGTCCTGGCCTATCCCCGGTGCAAAAACTTGAGTCTCCCAAAATTTCTGGTACTAACAAAAAGCACAAAAGCCTTGTCTTTGCCTTTCTAAGATCTTTGTTCCCAACCTTTTATGGATCCAGGGGTCTTCCAAGCGGTTGCAAGTATATTGGGAGTGTCCAGTTCAGCTTGTTCTCATTCTATCTCAATGGGCTGACCACTACCAAGAGGCACTGCTGGCCCTAACACACTATGCTTTGATCTTCTGTTGGAGTCTTCTCATAGTTTTTGAACAGAGGCCTTAAAACGTCTTCACTGTCCTCATCCCCTATCCCTCCCTGCCCCAGATATCGCAATCTCACTCTTACCAAGATCAATTCAATAGGATAAGAACTTCAACTTCCCTCTGTGTAGGCTCAAAATATTTCTCTATTTTGCCATTTGATTTCATCCCCTCCCGTTTTGCATAATAAATTTTCCCCTGTCTCATTTCTAACCTCATTCTCTCCAAGCTCCTTCAACTCAGCCCAGAGTCATGGTCATTTTCCCCACATCTTAAAACACTTCCCTCCACTCTGTTCAGATGAATTTTATCATTCCTTGTCTCTCTTCCTTCAATTATAAACAATTTATTGAGCAAGTGTTTTAATTTCATTTCTCCCTCTGTCTCCCCAACCACTCCTTAACTCTTACATCTGACAGCTGCCTTCCCTTCTCAATGGCTTGGTCTCAGAGCCCCATTGAAACTCCTTTCCTTTTTCCATTGAAATGGCAATCCTTTGACCCTCCACCTATCTCTCTGGTCAATCTCTGTCTAATTTTAGCTCTATTTCCCCCTCCTGCTCCCCTATATGTTGGCAATTTCAAGGTTCTGTCATCAGCCTTGGACTTCTCTCTCTTTATACCCTTTTCTTCTATGATTGCACTTGAACATCCATTTATATCTCCTTTACATGAACAACCCATTTGCATCTCAAAATCAATATTTGCAAAGGTAAACACATCTTCTTTCCCCCACAAACCAGTTTCTCCAGAACTTTCTATTTCCATTAACATTTTTTTTTGAAACTTTCAGTTACACAGAGCTAAACTTCAAAGTAATTGTCAAGCCATACATCATCCTTTGCTTCCACATCCAGGAATTATCTAACAGAATATCTTCCAAAGTCTATGACTTTCTCTGCAGTAGCACTTTCAATCACTCTTTTCCACTGTTGTTCAAACTCTTATTACCTCATATTGTAACTATTGCAAAAACTAAATTGCCTTTCCTCTTATTTCTTACTTCTCCAAGCCATCCAGATACTTCTGTTGGACTAACCTTTATTAAAGCACAGCTCTAACAATATCACTTCTCCCCCTCAAAACGTTCAATGGTGTTCCATTGTCAACCTAATTAACTACAGACTCTATTCTGGCATTCAAGGACTTCTATAATCTGGCTCCACTTGTCTTCTGTCATCTATTCAACTCACCCCTATGCTCTACCAGTAACCATTTGAAGAAGGTAAAAGAAAAGTACTGACATGGGTTAAAACTGAAAATATCTTTTCCCCCCTCCTTTAAACTCCCTTTTTACTAAGGTTTAGTTTACCATTTAAATTATCTATTTAAATGCCTCTCCTCTAATAGACTGTTTTATCTTAATCTCCTGTTGTTCTGTGGGTACATTGGGGTGGGGAAGGAGGACAAATAAACAAGACCTCAACATGCTTGTGTCCTAAAGAGCATTGAAAAAAAAATTATATTATGGGGGAAACTTGATTGGGTTTTAAAAAGTTCAAACAATCACCAGTGCTAAATAAATATTTATTATTATTGCCATAATCAAGTCTCACCTTCTGCCCTCAAGGAGTCACAATTCTTTGCCCTAGGAGGTTATCAACTGGTTGGGGCACAAAGACTGGCTTACACATGAATTCTGAACAACTGGTTGTTTTTTATTTTTTTCACCCTATATTTTTCATAACTAAAATATTTCCCTGTTTGCTTTGTCTACCAGGAAACTCTGCCATATTTGTGGCTCATCTCTGGCAATTATAAAGTATCCCATGTAGTATACATTTATTTGCCAGTCTTATCTCTAGATTTATCACTTTCCTGGTCTTATTTTACTTTTAATTTTTTAAATCAATTATATTGATTTTTTCAATCATTTATTTTATCCTTTTATTTTATGTTTTCATCAATCCTTTGTAAAAGGCATAGATATAAATAAAACTAAATACTGATAAAGCAATCTAAAAGCAATCCAGTTGTGATGGAGGGATAAAGATCAGTGCCAAATAAAAAACAATCCAGACTTAGGTAAGGAGAGGCTTTATGCAAAAAGACTATTGCAATTGGGGAAGGGAGAGTATTACAATAGGGAGAAGATTCCGACCATAAGTTCTGCAAGTATCTCAAAGGTTAGGAAGAAAGGGCTTTTCTTTTATAGAGAGAAGTATAAAGAAGTCAATAAACAACCCAATGAACAACCACACGCAGGGTTGTGGAAAGAATAGGTGGCATTATCAGACAGTTGATCAGGGGCTGTTCCATTCCAAGGCTCAAGGTTGAGCCAAAGTCCAGGGATCTGAGGGAAGGAAAGAAGCCTGACTAAAGCTTGATGAAGTCAAGTTATGGGTATTTTGTCCAAATTGCTCAGTGAGTACAAACATTTCAGCTGATCATTTATAAGATAAAGAGTGGAAATCTGTAGGGTCTGTGTCTGGCCTTGTGATAGGTAAATAAGGGGGTCTTTCCACAGTCTCATCTAAGTCACATGGGGAAGAGCAAGTCTTTGCAGTAAGCCATTTCCTGGAACCCAAAAAGTGGGAGGATTTCTTAACCATTGTCCTTTTCTAGGAGCTCAGGTTTCAGGTAAAATTCAATATTATCAAGAGATAGAAAGTGAAATAGGAGTTCAGGCAAGAGAGAGGCTGGTGATAGGTTCTTGGAAGAAATATTATCAGGAGCTTTTTCTTAAAGGAGTATTAGTATTTGAGAATATGAAACTATAGTGTATGGAATGTCGGGCTAGAGCAGGAGCACAGACAAAGGCACAGAGGAAATGAACATGGTGTGTAGAGGGCCAGATATCCAGGGACAGAGAGACCAGAGAAGGCTTAGTCGAGGAAAAGAAGGAAAAGGTCCCTCAGCTAGGTTGCTACACAGGCTGAGGGAGTGTGGTGTTGGTTGTCTCATGGTCTGATCCCACTATTTCCAAATCAAAAAGAATCATAAAAATAATAATCAAAGCACAACTGGGCATCCTTTCAATGGAATGCTGGAGCCCCTGGGGATTATCAGAACATACAGGGATATATGCCTTTGCTTTGGACTAGGCTGTTTTAGAATTCTGTAGAGATTAAGTTTAACTTTTTGAAACTAACAGCAATGCAAAGAATTCTTGCCCGTAGGCATGCAAATTAATTCAGTCTTGTGGAGGGACACTCCCCACGCCCACATTAGTATTGAGGCCATTTTCAAATTCATTTCAATAGTCTTGATCCCTAAATGTGTCTGTTCTTTGGATTCTCCTTTGAACATGTCCTAACAGTTTACCAGTTTCCTCACTTAATCAAGGAGCTAAATAAAATCTCTGAGATGTGTTCATTTCATCTTTGCATGAGAATCATGCTTTTACCTCTTTGTCAAAGTATCCCTTCACAGGAACCTTCATCACCCTCGCTGTAACTGCCACCAGAGGAGAAGGTGTCAAATCTGCTTGTGACCAAGAGAGAACATTAGCAGTCACTCTGGACATGCAAGTATCAAAGCTTGCTTAGCTTTCTGGAACCCATCATGCTTGTAAATAAAGGATCTCCTGTACTTTCCTTCATCATTTTCTTGGAGGTTTCTGTGGGGTTACCCTAGGGATAAGTACAGGATTTAGGAGGGACCCTAACTATACCCAAAAGGCTGGGTCAATGTCTCAGGAATTAGCACACACTGTTCCTGAAGCCTCTGTTTCTCAAGGGAGTCATTCCCTGGGGAGCATCTGATTCAATATAAGGAGAGATTTGACAAGTAAAGAGGACTGAATTGCCATAATTTAAAAAGTGAGTCTTTCCAACACTGAAATGCAAGCCAGGGAGCAGATGTGGCTCAAGCGCTTGGGTGCCTGCCTCCCACATGGGAGGTCCCGGGTTCAGTTCCCAGTGCCTCCTAAAAACAAACAAAAAACAAACAAAGAACAAGCAAACAAACAAACAAAAGCCAACTCAGGGTTGCTGACGTGGCTTGGTGGTTGAGCGTTGCTTCCCACATATGAGGTCCTGGGTTCAACACCTGCCCCCGTCGGTACCTTAAAAAAAAAGAAAAGAAAAGAAAAGAAAGCCAGTGGGAGAAATAGAGTGGCAGACTGGCTAGGAAGACCCAGGACCTCCCTGTCCCGGAGTCTTGGTAAGTGTGCAGGCCATATTCTCTACGTGAACCAGCCCATAGTCTCACTGAAGCCAGCAAAGGACAGAGACAACTACATGGGGGAGGAGAGACCATTCATCTCTCCTGGTATGGAATCTGCTGGGAGGACCTGCTGCCACTCTGAGCATCAATTAAGAAGCTCCTTCTTCCCCCATCAAGCCTGAGCAAAGGACATCTCAAGATAAGTGCTGTCCATCACCAGTCGATCAATTAGCGCTTCCATCCCTGGCCTGAAAAGCTGGAGTGGGTGGTCTTTCTGCGGATGGTCCCTGTATGCCTCTAACAATTCCTAAATATTTGGCCAGAAGTGGATAGAAGTGAGTGCTGTGTAATGGTCACTGTTTTAGTTTCCCAGCTGCTCAAATAAATACCATGCAATAGGTTGGCTTAACAACAGGAATTTATTGGCTCACGGTTTCAGAGGCTAGAAGGTTTGCTTTCCCCAGGGACGGGTATCTCCCAGCTGGCCAGTGATCCTTGGTCCTTGGCTTTTCTGTCACTTGGCCATGTACATGGCGACATCTTCTCCTTACTCTTCTGGGTTTCATTGACTTCTGACTCCTGGCTGCTCCCTGAGGCTTCTCTCTCTTCTCTGACATTCACTCTGCCTATTAAAAAAACCTCCAGTAATCCGTATTAAAGCCCAAACATCCATTTGGGCCACACCGTAACTAAAGTAACATCTTGAAGAAATCTTATAAAGTGGATCCACACCCACAGGACTAGGGGCTGGGACTTGAACATGCCTTTTGCATGGAACATGATTCATTCCCCAACAGCCACTTAACTGCCTGTTAGGACAATGGTACTCTGGGAACAGCCCACACATGCCCTCTTCCGGTCTCAGGCAGCCGCCAAGGATGCTGTCAGCCAGCCCAATTTTAGAGGTTACCCTAGAACGATAAAACCTGTCTCTTCTCCCATTGTGTGCCTCTCCACGTCACTTAATTCGCCCCCTTTCCCTATTAATTCACATTGTAAAAACATTGTTCCAGCTTAGGTGGAATTTTTTTCTGCTTCATTACACTTGCTTTTTTTTTTTTTTTCCTAGACTTCCCTCCCCTATATCTGCAATGAGTACACACCACCTCCCTTGCAGCCTCTCTGCTTTTAGCAATAATTTGCACATAATGGAACAGCCAGAGGGGGTTTGATCAATGACCTCTGTCTCGGAGATGCTGTTCCTAGGGAAACACATCTGCCAACATAAAGTATTGGAGCAATCACAGCTCAGTGAATGCAGTAATAAGCAACTGTTACTCTGGCGCCATCAGTCATGTTCAGTTACAGACCTGAAAGGAAATGGCACCTCGGGGAGCAATGTCCTTCCATAAATTTGGGCAACAATGAAGAATGATTTGCAATCAAGTAATAAAAGGCCCAAAAAAGGTCCACCATGCATATTAACATCCAGTACAGCTGACAAAGGAAATAAAAAACCTTGGCATTGTTTGCTCGTTATGTAAACTACACAGCTGTCCAAGCAATTAAGATATGATTTTGGGAATTCTCTCGTAAAAATTTGCTAACAGTGCTTCCACTTGTGAAAGTGACATTCTTCTTTATCAGTAAAGTGCATTTCATTAAGGTAATGCAATTTCATCAAGCTTAATAGTAGGAATTGCTTAACCTTATGGCAAGAGTACATAAACAACATAAAATTAACGTGGCTCCTCGTGTGGGGGAATAGATTTGCATTAGTGACAGTGCTGATCAAATAATAAAGAAGGCCCTCAGTTCCAGGGGCTCGAGGGGCAAACAGCTGCTCTCTAACTCACAGGTTGGTAGTCTGTGCCGCCAATAAAACAGTTAAATGTTAACCTGAGCTAGAAGGAAAGTATATATCTAATGACTGCAAATTTTTTGACTTTAGATAAAACAAAGTACCTCACCTTACCAAGCAGGAGCACAGGCCTGCTTAGCAAGCAAACGATCTGAAAAGGAAAGCCATCCCTAGTTGGGCTGGCACGAGGGGCAACCCCTTCAACCTGTTCTACCCGCTGTGACCATGGTCTCTTATACCAGAGGGTCTTCCCTGGGAACAAGGCTGTGGCTAGTATAAGGAGTCCCTTTGGCCTCTTTCCATCTCCACCAATTCAAGCCAAGCCAAATTTCCCCTCTCAAAGCAAATGTTATTACAGAGTCCACACAGGACAGTTAGTGCTTGATTAGCATTTTCAATGGGTAAAAGCACCCTTGATCTTCTGTATCAAGTCCAGAGACATGGTTATCCTTGAAAAGTTTCAGCCTTCTTTTCAATATGTGTGTGCTTTCATCAGATAAACCTGATTGATTCCTTTCAAATCACCTCCTCCCATCTTCCATCCATAGCAAAAGAGTAAATGAGGGCAGCGTAAAAAAAAAGAAAAAAAAAAAAGCCTAGATCATTTCCAGACTGTATTATTAACCACCAAATGATTATATGTTTATCCTGCAAGCAAGCAAGTCCACTACTTATCAATGTAATATAATTATTGCTGGCCTGCCTTAGGGGCTATTTCCAGACATGAGAAAGGCAGATGAAGACCTTGTCCTCATGGAGCTTGCAGGTGGTCAGGAAAACAAGCTTGTAAATATCTGGAGAGACCAGAGGGTGAATAAAAGAAACAACACTAAGGTATTTACTTCAGTTAAAGAGGAAGGCAGGTTTAATTTTGACTGTGTGATGGCAGCATTTAGGATGTACCTTCAGTGCTGAGATTGACTTCAATAGGCCACTGCATAGGGATTCCAGAGTATGACTCCACCCTGAGGTCCCGTGAGGAGAGGATCCAGACTGTGAGCCAGATGCACTGACAAAGTTGTCTGGATTGAGTGCCAGGAGCCAGATCGCTCATGGAAGGCCTTGAATGACCCAGGGTCCTGTACCAACTAGATGGCAAGCTCAAACTAGGTAAATGAGGAAATTTTAAGGAAGGAATATTTGCAAAGGTGCAGGCAGGGGTAAGGGAACTTGACATTGGATGGTGAATTACTCTATGGCTAGCAACAGCCAGGAGTCTTTATCACTTTGTAGGAGAGAAGAAGGTGAGAAGTTCAAAAACCCAGAGAAAATATTACAGCAATAGCTGTAGAATTGGCCATGGTCTTACTTTTCCAAGGGTGCTATGGCAAATAACACAGGCTGATTGGCTAAAACACCAGGAATGTATCATCTTACAGCTTGGAAGACTAGAAGTCCCAATCAAGACGTCCGCAGGCCATGCTTTCTCCTGGAGTCCTTAGCATTCTGGTGCTGGCTTGCCCCAAGCCTTGGGGTTCCTCGGCTTGTAGATGCATTACATGGTGATCTTCCTCTCTTCTCTAGCTTCTACTTCTGTGTCTAGTTTTCTTTGCTTTTAAGGACTTTGGCCCACTCCTATTCAGTCTGGCCACAGTTTAATAACATCTTCAAAGGTCCTATTTACAACTGGGTTCATACCCACAGGACCAGAGGTTAGGACTTGAGCATGTCTTTTGTGAAGGCCATGGTTCAATCCCCAACAGCCATCCAGCAGGAGCGATAACCTTCCGTAGAGGAATGTAGTCAATGCCAACACGCAGCCCGGCAAGAAGGGATCCCAAGGAATAAATACCTTGACTCTCTTTCAAAGGGCCAAACCAACCAGAAGCCAGAAAGCAGAAAGATCCACTGATTCAGCCAATAAATATCAGTCCCAAGGACACATAGCAGAAGATAGAAGGGTAAAGAGTAGATGTGGATGGAATAAAGAAGACACCCAGTAAAAACTTAATTGCCATGCTAAGAAATTTACACATGTGTTTAACCTTTTTTCTGTGAGTAGGACTGTAAGTTTCCCCTTTTAGAGTGTGAGCTACTGGAGAGCCGAAGCTGTGTCATAGTTATTGTTTTATCCTTGGCATCTAGCACACACCAGAAACAAATAGCAATGCAAGAATGTAAGTGTCTAGTAATGAAACAAGACTGATATGACCAAGCCTCAAATGCCCCAAAGAGTTTCAAATTATGGTCTTTGGAAATCCACAACTGTCCCCTGAACAAAAGAACATCAGAAGATGGATGTCTAAAGGCATGGTAGGCTACTCCTAAGATCAATATAAATATAGGCCCATCCTGAGTATATGCACCAAATCTTAGATGAGGTTAAAGGTTCACTCCAGCCACAAGTCAACTCTTGCTAAAGGAAACCTGAAAATGAGTCCCTGAGCTCTAGGACTATTCCAAACCTTACATCTATTCTACTGTGTGGTTGGTGTGGTTAGGTGCAGAGAGGCAGGATGAAAGCATACCACAAGGATTTCCTCTAGCAACAGAGAACTGGAGGCTGGAGGAGATTTCCTGCAGCCACTCTACAGCAGATGTTCCCCTGGAGATAAAATAGGGAAAACTCAAGACAGCAGCCTTGTAGTAAAAAGAGCCCTGGGCTTGGCATAAACACACGGGGGTTTGAGGCACATGCAGGCTACTTATGAGCAATGTATCAACAGCTCGCTTAACCTCACTGAGCCTCAAGTTTTCTCATAGGTCAGGAAAAGATAATTCCTATACTACAGGACTGTTGTGGGTATAAATCAAATACTGTGCAGGAAGGTGGCTTATAAACTGCAACACAATATACAAGTATAAGGTGTTATTCTGGCTTTCTGGCTGTTGCTTCCTGGCATTCACCACTCTTACAGCCCACAAAGCCCATGCTAGTCTCTTTGAAATGGGTCCTACCTCCCCACCCCAGAAGTAAAAGAGTAAAACCACCCATTTTTTTATAAGATTAACAAGTTATTCTTGGACACTTTTCATGAATTTTACAGCACATAGGGGAGAGTAACCAGCTTCATTTTTTTAAACCTATACAGAGGCTGGAAGACCTTTTGTTCATTTATTAGTTTATTGTTTGATTTGATCAAGCAATTGTATCAGCTTCACTAAAAAATTTTATCAATTGCACATGATCGCTAAATAGCCACCTCTACTAGGTTGCTATGTATTTCTTCAGAATGTTGTGGGCCAATATCCTATACTGGGATTCCCAAGAGATTCAGAATGTTAGAGGTGGACAATAAAAAATTTAGCTTTGGAAGATAATTACTCTATAGAAAGCAGTGTCAAGTATAATGAATGGTAAGATGCAATAGTATGCTAGAGCAGTTGTAGCTCTTTGTCAGAAATCTTCAATCAACTGTTTCAAATTCTTCCTTCCCTATACATCCACCACTACCATGACCTTTGCAGTCAACCTTTGAAAATGGCCAACTCGGTTGGACTCACTTTCTTCCTGGTGTCTGTTATTGAGAGGCAGCAAAATGTAGTGCTTAATAAACAATATCTCTGGAGCCAGATAGCCTGCGTTCAAATTCTAGCTCTGCCATTTATAAGCTACTTGACTTTAGTTACTTAACCTCTTTATGCCTTAATTTCTTCACCTGTTAAATGGGAATATGAATATCAACCTCATAGGTTATTACCACGTGCAGCACATGGTAACTGATGTGTAATTTTAAAAATTAAAACTGTGGTTGTGATTTCATAAAATAAACAGCCCAACTCTTTGATAGTTTCCATGACTTGTGTGGAAAATTCCTTTTTTTCTAAATAAAAACTCAGAGACCTATGTCTATATTTTTTCTTTCTAAATCAGTGGGTTAAAGCATAGTTTTCCAGACAATGTTCCTTTCCAAATGCTTCTAAATCTGTTCCTGGATTTTAAGGATCACTATGGACAATTCTTTTACCAATTCCACCAATAACTCTATAAAAATTTAGACTTGAGTATCAGGATCTCTGCAAGAGTAAATTGGGCCACTAACCATTTGGGGTGTCTGGGAAGTTCACTTTACTACTTTGCATTTGAATATCCCCAAACGTGATAATCTTGCAGGAGGGAGTGATGGAATTGGGAATGCAACCATTATTTCAGTATTTTCAGGGATAAGGACATGCATGCAGGTACTCAGAAGACTGGATTTGAGGCCAGGCTCATAAACTCACATCATAAGAAAAGTTTTCATCAGAAATTTGGACCACAGAAAATATGTCCGAAATCTGGATAGACAAGCTCATGTGAGGGCGGCTAGGCATCTAGCCTTCATTTGTGGCACAAATACCCCTGGGGATCCGTGACCCTTGCTGGTTCCACTTTATTTGGAGGAATCTATTGTATTGCTAATTTCTTAGTCAAAGGTGAGAGAGGCACAGAGATGGGGTAAAATTCACTGAAACCCCGTCAGGGATATGAGGCCCCCTTAGGCTCTTTTTGGTGATGGGGATGGGAGCAATAAAGAAGCCAAGTTGACATCAGGCTTCCTAAGTTTTAGGAGACTTTGAGAACAAATTGTTTTGGATCAAATATGCCCTCCCATCTGGACAGAAGACTTAGATCTTTGCTTGCCTAGCAGGTGGCATAGACTTCTTCCTGAAATTGGGCATGCAGTGGCCAATCAAGTGGCCATCTTGATATGATGCTTTGCGGGGAGGGTGGAAGTGTGTGTGTGGGGGGGTTTCAGTCACAGAAGGTGACACAGTGCCACCCAGCGGAGCTCTACCTGCAAGTCAGGTGTCACATAGCAAGTGACTTTCCTCCAGGAGACACCAAAGTCTCCTCCTATCCCCACAGTAGGACACACAGAACTGACACGTGGCAGGGAAAAAAAAAAGATTCAAGAAAATCTATGTCCCTTAGT
>JAQZBX010079607.1:0-13957 GCA_029593785.1 Cabassous unicinctus | reverse complement strand
AGACCCACTGTAAATAAGATCTCTAAGATGTCACTTCAGTTAAGGCATGGCCCCACTGAATCAGATTGGGCTTTAATCTGGATTACTGGAGTCCTTTAAAGCAGAGTAAAGACAGATAGAGAGAGAAGCCATAGGGAGCAGCCAGAAGCAGGAAGTCAATGGATCCCAGAACAAAAAGAACATGCTACCACGTGCACTGCCATGTGATGGAAAAGCCAAGGAACCCCAAAGAAGAAGCCAGCCTTCTAGCTTCTGAAACCGTGAGCCAATAAATCCCTGTTGTTAAACCAGCATCTAGGAAACTAAAAGCACTGAATAAACCATGCTTGCATGTGTCGGTGTGTGAGTGAGCTTGATCATCACATGCAGCCTGGCCTAGTCCAGCCCACATCTCTTATGATGCCCAATGCAAAGTCCGGCTGACCACTCCCTGCCCCAGTGAGGCAGATGGTTTCCTGGAGCCCTTTCACTGCCTGAGCCGCTGTGAGCGGAAGAAACACAAAGCCACTGGGAGTAGAAGAAGCACAAATCTAAGAAAGAGAAGCAGGGGGAAAGCAAAGGGAAAATTCTCTTCCGTCTGAGGTTCCAGAAGGTCAAAACATGATTTGGAAACTTAAATAATGAGCTGGCACTAATGGAAACAGAGAACTGAATCAGTGAGTAAATTTAGGTCAAGTATATAACCGCTGGACCTCCTAAAATCACAGGAAGTTACTTGGAGTAGGGAGAGTCTTCACTAGGTTATAAGAGACAAATTTTAAAAATTCTCTAAGCCAGGAGAGGTGAAGTGGTGAGCAGGAGAACACTGAGCATAAAGACTAGAACAGACCCTTCCACTCTAAGTCCTTGGGGCACCCCGGGCACACCTGCACCATCGTGTCATATATTCCATTTGTTGCCCCCACTGACTGCTGACCCCTTAAGAGCAGGACCTGACTGGCTTGTTCAATGCTGCTTGCCCTGTGGCACCCAGCTAGCTCAGGGCCTGACACACATATCAGGCCCTCCCACATTGGACAAATGGCTGGAGGAAGGAAAGGAGAAGTGTAAACCGGTTTTAGAAACCACAAGATGATGTTAATAATGTGACAGTCTCCAAAAGGGTGCCCAGCAACCTCTGCCTCCAGGGATTCACAGCTCTGTGGAGTGGCCTCCCACACGGCATTGGGGTGGATTTCTGACCAGTGGAATATGGCAGAAGTGCTGGGATGCTAGGCCTTAAAGACATGGTGGCTTCTGCTTTGCTTTATCTTGGACATTCTCTCTGAGAGAAGCCAACTGCCATGTCCTGAGGACACTCCAGCAGCCCTTGAATCAGTCCACATGGCGAGGAGCTGAGGCCTCCAGCCAACAGCCACATGAATGAGCCATCCTGAAAGCTGGTCCTCCAGCCCCAAACAAGCCTTCAGATAATGGCAGCCCTGGCAATAGCTTGACTTTCACCTCATAAGAGACCCGAGCTGGGTCCACTCAGTAAGCCACTCTCGGATTCTTGACCCACAGAAATGGTGGGATAAGTGTTGGTTTTGTTAAGCCACTAGGTTTGGGGGTAATTTGTTATGCAGCAATAGATAACTAATACAAATAATGACTTACATTTGTCTCTTCATTCAGGCTTTTGAGAAAGTTCTGGGTAGTGGCTGTCTTAGAGGTGCCAGATTCACCAACCAAAATAACCGGGTGCTTAATTTTAACCATTTGTTCCAACATCCAGGTTGTGCGAGTTGTATCCACTGTATGAACTAATAACAAATATATTAAGAATGGGAGCATCACAGGAACTCCAAGGAAAGCTCTGCAACCTGGAGTTTCACACAATCCATAAAAAGCATCAGCAAAAAGCCAAAACATGACCTTGAACACATATCTATGGGTAAAATCTTCTTCTTTGGAGAACCTCCTTACCCAAACCAATTATTTTTAGTAGTTTCATTGTGGTAACTTATATACCATAAAATTCAGCTTTTTTAAGTGTATAATTCAAGGAGTTTGATACATTTATCATTACCCAACCCAGGTCTAGAACATCCCAAACTGTTTTTAATTTCCATTCTGATTGCTATTCAGGACATTAAAAAATTCAACTTCTCTCTTGATTATGTCGCTCATATACCTGCAGGATGTGGTTTCCTGACCACAACTTCCTCTGAAGAGTGCATATAACCACAAAAGTTTTTCATCCTGATTGGTTCCTGTGAACCAGTCTGCTCACACTACAAGAACAACGCACCAAAATCAGACACTTGTGTGAAATCACCCAGTTAACATTTCATCTAAATGGCCAAAGGGGTGCGTTTAAAATATGGCTCAATATACCATCGTCTGCAGTACACAACTTTTAAGGCAGCAGCTTTTACAAAACGCTGCCTTGTTTCTCTGTTCCTTGCCACGCCCAGCCAGCTGCTGCCTGAAGGGAGCCCATGGAAATGTGGGAGAGCAAAGTGGCGCCCTTCAGGCCCCTACCAGCCTCAGCACGCCTGGGGAGAGGACGGGGCATCACAGACGTCGGGAGATGCTCAGAGCCAGCAGCATATGAAAGCAACCAGAAGTGCCACCCCTTTGGCAAGGCCTGCAGCTCACGCTCCTCGACGCTGCTCAGCCAGCGCTCTGGGCACAACTCCGTATGGGAGAGGCCACATGATTGTTCTTACTTTCTTGCCGAACAGGAATCGCACACCCTTAAACCAAGGAAGAGGGTTTTGGTTCTCACTTACCCAGAATGTCAATAAATTTCCTCTCCAAAGAATGGATATACTCTGGAACTAATATATTCCATGGGACCCACTGCTCCCGCTTGGGATCAAAATGAAAGTCATACAATGTTGCAAGATGACCTGTAGTGAAAAACGTTCTGTTACATTTTGTCATAGACACAGAAGTAAAGACACAATTCTGGCACCTGCTTGAAATGAATTAATGCTACTCATTCACTGGGCAGATTCTTACTGAGTGTCGTCCCTGGGCTGGGAATGCAGAGGCAGAAACTCCTGGGCCCTGACCCTACAGTTGTTGGTGGGTTGGGTAGAGATAGGTAGAGGCAAGTAAACTGGCAATTTTAAAGCAGAGTGCTACGGTTTGTGACAGGCTAAGCACAGGAGCAAAGGGAGGAAAGCTTAGACATCAAACTCAGATGGGGGGAGCGGACGTGGCTCAAGCAGTGGGGTGCCTGCCTCCCACATGGGAGGTTCCGAGTTTGGTTCCCGGTGCCTCCTAAAGAAGATGAACAAGACAGTGAGCTGGCATGACAGGCTGGTGCGGCGAGCTGATGTAACAAGATGATGCAACAAGGAGACACAAAAAGGAGACATAACAAGAGACACAATAACCAGGGAGCGGATGTGGTTCAAGGGATTGGGTGCCTCCCTCCCACATGGGAGGTCCCAGGTTCGGTTCCCAGTACCTCGTAAAAGATGAGCAGACACAGAGAACACACAATGAACAGGCACAGAGAGCAGACAGTGAGCACAAACAACAAGGTGGGGGGTGGGGAGGAATGAATAAGTAAATCTTAAAAAAAAAAACCCAGATGGGGCAGGAAAGCCCTTCCCATAATCTCCATCATCACCCCCTACCCACAGCTTCCTTACCATGAACATGAGACATTTTCTCCATCATAGGGATGCTATGCAAACCCAGCTTTAAGACAAGTCCAAACAGACTACCACCCTTAGGCTCCACTCATGCAAACATTTTGGAGCCACCACTGCAAGGAAGAAATAGTGGGTTGAATAGCATTTGCGAAGAATTCACATCCACTCGGAACCTCAGATTGTGAGGTTTATTTGGAAATAGGGTCTTTGCAGATGGAATTAGTTAGGTTAAGATGAGTAGGAGTAGGGTGGGCCCTAAATCCAATATGACATGACTGGTGTCCTTTTAAGAAGAAAAGAGACACAGACACACAAACACAGGCGGGATGGCCCTGTGAGGATGCAGCCACAAGCCAAGGGCCACCAGAGGCTGGAAGGGACAAGGATGGATTCTCCCCTAGAGCCTGTGGAGCAGCACGGCCCTGCCGACACTTTGGCTTTGAATTTTTAACCTCCAGAGCTGTGAGAGAACAAATTTCTGTTGTTTTAAGCCACCCAGCTTGTGGTACTTTGTTAGGGAAGCCACAGGAAACTAACACAGAAGCTTTCCCAAAGGAAATATCAAAACTGAGACCTACAGGACAAGTGGGGGCAGCTGAGAGATATTGTGAGGATGAGGGAAGACTTGGACACAAGTGGGTGCAGGGAGGGTTGAGTGAATTGAGAGAAGTTGAGTGGGTACAGCGGAGAGGCCGGGGGGCTAGGAGGAGAGGAAGTTAGAAAGGCAGCAAGGCTGTGTCATGGGGGTCTTGTAAGCCACTGCAGGTGCTTGTTTCCCACCCTAAAGAGGCTGGGGAGGCACTGAAGGAATAAAGCAGGGGATATGACCAGATTTGCACTCATAAAGGATTGATATATGACTGTAATAAGAAATAGATTTGAAGAAGGTAAGAGAAGGGACAGAAAGACCCATTAGTGAGGCTCCTGCATTGTCCAGGGTAGAGAAGATATGAACAGTGGAGATGAGGAGGAATGAACAACTCAAGACATGTTGAGGGGGCAGAGATGATGGGATTGAAATGACAGTACGGCATGTGAACAGAGTGTCGAGGTCACCTCTGTTAAAATATGCATCTCCATATACATAAAGGTAAAGACAAACTGAGCTAGGGAACCCAAGAGAAGGCTCAGAAAAGGGGGAGACTGGAAACCAGAAGTTGAGGGCATGCTGAAGAAGCACAGAGCGGGCGTAAAGAGCGAAAAGAGGATGTAAGACCCAGTCCTCAGATGCATGGACAGAAGAGGAGGAATCAACAAAGGAGGCTTGGTGGAGTGGCCAGAGGGATGGCGGAAGAATGCTTCAAGAAGGCAGGAAGTGGGTGAGCATATCTAATGCCGGGGTGAAGTCGGAAAACAAGGACTGAGCAGGCCCATCCGATGTGACCATGAGGAGGCAAGAGGGCATATTAGCTGGGGAGGTTTCAGTGGAGTTGTGGGGAAAAGAGCAGGATGGCAGCTGACTGAGAAGTAGATGGGATGTGAGAGAGAAGAAACAGCTGGCAACCATCTGAGAAGCATGGCTTTAAAAAAAGAAGAGGCAGGGAGGAGGGTCTAGAAATGGAGAGAATCAGGAAAGGTTTACTTGAACATGGGTAGAACTGGTAGAGGGGGGGAATGAGAGAGAGAAGAGAAAACCAGTGAGGCAAGGAGCCTGAGAAGGTGGGAAGGGATCAGGGGCAGATTTGCCTTGGCCAGGAGGGGGCTTCCTCCACTTCCACTGGAAAAGGAGACAGAAGATGGGAGCTGGGGCAATTGACTCTGCCAGTTGGACAGCGGAGAATGGGAGAGATTTCTATATGATGGCTTCTGTTTTCGCTCTTGAAGAAAGAAGAGTGGTCATCTGCTGAGACAGGGGAGATGGTAGGGTGAAAACTGGGGGAGGCAGGAGGTAAATGTCCTGTTGAGACAGGAGAGAGAACCACCTAGGGACACATATAAGTTGCAAGGTGGCATGGAGGGAGGGCCCGGTTCAAGTTAGAGTCTAAATTTATGGAGGCACCAGTCTTCATGGTTGCATGAGTTTCTCAACAGCCAGCAGTCCCTGGAGAGGCAGCGAAGCCAATTTGGGTTTTCTTAGAAGGATTCAACAGAAAGACAATTAGGCGAGGGGGTTGGGGGGATTTGGGCAAGAGTGCTTGGAGCAATGGGCCACCTGCAAAGGACGGGAAGCTGAAAGGAAGGAACCACTGTTTGGGAGTTCAGAAGCTGATGGAAAGAAAGTTGAGTGACTGGGAACAGCAGTCCCCACAAGGTCACATTAGAACAAAGGTGGTGAGAATGGGAAGTAAGGACTTACGACTGCCAAAACAGAACAGTGTCAGGGGATGTAAGAGTCCAGGATGTGGTCAAGGGACTGAGTTGCTGAAGTAGTGAGCAGGAGAAGTGTCTGGGAACAGGCCATCCACAGGGCCATTCAAGTCCCCAAGATAAGAGCGCAAGGAAATAAAAGTTAACAACAAGACAGGGAGTGGAGCCAACACTGTCTCCGAGTGAGGGGTATGCAGATGACAGCAACATGACGTCAGGGTGTTACACACAGCTGGGAAGCACAAACTCAAAGGAACCTTCAGATGCTGAAAAAGAACAATCAGACTGCCACCAAAAAGAGCACAGCACTTAAAAATAGGTTTTCTTTGCTCAATGACTCTCCATTAGAAAAACCAGAGATCATTCTCTTTTGACTTTAGAAAGAACACCCCAAGTAAGGACCGTAGAATACAACTTGCAAATGTGTCTAACTGCCAAGCCGAATTCAAGTATCAATAAGAGATGAACAAAGATCTCAAATACATACATATATTCCTTTAAGAATGTGCATTTTTCTTTGTATATAGTCTTTTAAAAAGGCACAGTTTTCATTGTATAGAGTCCCTTGAGAATGTACACGTTTCAGGGAAAAACTTAAAACCTTAACAAAATGATTGCCTATGAATGATCTACAAATCCATACTTGATAGTCTACTGTGCAAATACTCAGGAATATAGCAGAACAATCAAGTTCTGGAACTTTAAGGCAGTGATTTAAGAAATGAAAAAATAAAAAACACAAGAGAAAAGCCCAAAGAAGAAAAAACTCAAAAAGCCTGCAGAATTTGAAATGTTTAAAGAGCTTAAACAGTGAGAAAGAAGCAAGTGCTTATGTCAGGTGAGAAAAATTTTAGACACTTCAAGAAAGGGCCTTCCAAGGGCCTGGGTTTCTGCAGCAGTTCAAGCATTTGAATTTCTCCTGAGGGTACCAGCAGGGGCTCTGACCTTTAGATGTGTTTCTCTACTAAAGCAGAAAGCTGGAAAACCCATCTGAGCATAAATATGGGAAAGCAAGGGCACTTCCTCCAAAAGCCTAACCAAAAGCACTCTGAGCAGGAAAACAGGGTAGGGTACACTCAGCTCCTACCTGGCAATTCCCCGGGCCGGGCCCAAACCCCTTCTGTGTCAGCAGTAGGCAGTGAAGCGATGCGCTTAATACATTCATCAAATTTCATCCTTCCATCCTCGAGTAGGGAGGCCCCCAGAGAGCAGTACAGAGCCTCTAAGAAGAAGCACTCCAGGAGATTGGGATCCTCTATTTCTCCTTCTAGCAATGCGTCCAACATCTTGGTCAACTGGGTTACCTGGTTCACAGAAAATGCCTTGTACAGCCCATATATTCCATCCCCATGGGTCAGTTGTGGTCATAAATCCTGGGATTCCAGAGTGAGAGGAACATATGACACACCATATTGGTCCCAATGGACAGAGTCCAGCACCTTACCTTGCCCAGTGTCACAAAGGGAAGTGTTGCATCTTCTTGACGGTAGCAATCAATGTTTCAATCCACCTGCAGTGGCTCGATCTTTAGGGGAGAATTTCTTTTGGCTAACAATAGTGATGGTTTCTTACCATATTTAGCTCTGTCTGGGGAACGATAGTCTTCAGCTTATCTCCTTGTTTTCCGTCCACTATCCCTTCCACTATCACAGCAATGAGATAGGGCACATACTTCTCAAAGAGATGATTTAAATCGCCTTGCTCTATCTACAAAAGAGCAATATTCCAAAGAAATTTCAAGGGCACTTTAATTCAATGGAAGTTAGTGGGAAGCTTTTCTTATCAAAAGGGTGAGAGACTTCCCATGAATGATGCCTTTGGCAGCTGTGTAAGCCCCAGCAATGCTGCTTATTTCTGTAGAGAGAGTTGTCTTTCACACCACAGCTACCTTACCTTTCACTCCCACAGCGTCTAGCCCCCAACCCTGGGTGGGAGGGAGGTGGGATAACAGGTCCAGTTTGAGAGAAGAGGGGCGAATCAGCTCTGAGTTCAAGTGATGTGGCCAGAGTCACCCAGCAGAGTGTAAACTAGTGGAAGGCCCCTCTCCCTCTCAAGGCATTGGAACACAAGCAGGGATTCACAACTCCCTCTCGCACAGGACAGTGCCTTGGATAGTCCTATCACGTTTCCCTTGGTCTTCTCTTCTCTGGGGTAATTGTGTCCTGGTTCCAATCCCCCACCAGCCTATGGCCCTCCAAGGGATACACCTAGGCCAACTGTGCCCCTTTGAGAATGCGGGCAGGATGTCCTGGGTGTGGTCAGGTCAACCTCCTGCACAGGGGACAGTCAGTAAAGCCTACTGTCGAGACAATACACATTTCTGAGCAACAGTGTGACATGTCACGTGGTTTGAGGTCAACTGAAACTACTGGACCTCAGTTACCTGACAAGTTGGGTCCTTTGTGCACTGCCTTCATCCAGAGAAGTGAAAGTGCAGGCATTGGGCACCTTCTAGAGACAAGTTTCTCAATAGCTGGGCTTGTCTGGACCAGGGGTTGGCAAACTATAAGCCATGGACCAAATCTGGCCTTCCATGTGTTTTGTTAATAAAGCTTTATTGGTACACAGTCATGCTCTTTCATTTATATATTCTCTATGGCTGCTTTCATGCTACAATGGCCAAAATGATTAGCAGCAAAAGAAATTGTATGGCCCACAAAGCCTAAAGTATTTACTATCTGCTCCTTTACAGATAAAATTTACTAGATCATCAAAGTTATTACCTATCCCACCAGCTATGATTTATCTGGATATCTGATAAATAAATCTTCCATATTTTTCATCCAATTTATTGGTAACAGCGTTGATGTGTTCAGGGTCATGGGCAGGTCAACATCAAGGTCATGGCTTTCAACTACAAACATCCCTCTGAGTTATGTTTACCCAACTAGTCACAAATACCAATAACTTTAGGTTCATTTTAGAAATAATTTTCACCTTGTTTTGTCTTCGATTAACCCATTTTTTCCAGTATGGCTCATATTTCAAGTTTTTAGGATCCACATAAACCATCCCACATCGAGACACAGTAGCAGGGGAGGCATACTGTAAATCTCCAACCTGGAGAAATAAAGAAAATTGGTCATGTTTACAACTATAAACAACTGGACTCCATGTTTAAGGGCCATGTCTTGTGTAAAGCTTTTAAAACTATATAAAACACAGGTCATACCCAGATTAACACAGCTATGATTTATGAAGAGAAGGCTTCTAATTGAGAACTCAAGTCTGTGATAGGGAGATTATATATCTACGATGTAATATCTTTTTAATTTTTCTCTTAATATAATTGATGTGAAAAATTAATACATTGTAAATATCTGGCAAAAATAGAAAAGTATAAAGAAGAAAATAAAGTGTCAAAAATCCTACTGCACAGCTAAAAGATGGAAACAATCCAAGCGTCCATCAACCAATGAATGGATAAACAAAATGTGGTATAAATACAATGAAATACTATGCTGCCGTAAGAAGAAATGAAATTGGGACACATATGATAACATGGATGAATATTGAAGACATTATGCTAATTGAAGTAAGCCAGACACAAATGGACAAATATTGCATGGACTCACTAATTTGAACTAAATATGAAGAATAAACGCACAGAGTTAAAACCTAGAGTATAGGTTATTAGGAGTTAAGAGGAGGGTTGAGAAGAACTACTGATGCTTAACGTATGTAGAAGCTTTAATTAACTTGACTGTAAAAACGTGGAAATGGATAGAGTTGATGGTAACACATCATAGTGAGTAGCAGCTGGTTTATAAATGGGATTGTGGCTGAAAAGGGTAGTCTAGGGATGTAAATGTCAACTGAAAGAAAACTAGAGAATAATCTAGGGACTGAATAACACAGTGAACCAGAAGGGGATGAGAATTGTGGTTGATGGTACAGATGCAAGAGTATCCTTCTGTGAGTTAGAGTAGATGTACATCACTATCGCAGGGCGGTGGGAATATGGAGAAGCATGGGAAAATTAAAGTTGGTGTGACCTATGGACTGTGGTTAACAGCAATATTACAATATTCTTGCATCAATGCCAGAGATGTACTGTGTTGATAATGGGGGGTACGGAGAAAGTGTGCTAAATGTACGTTATGGACCATGGTTGGTGGTAATAGTCTGAAGATATTATCTCAAAATCTGTAACAAATATTCCACCATGGTGTGTTGTGTTGGTGAAGGGGTGTTGTATGGGAATTCTATACATGTGTATGATTGTTTTGTTAAGTTCACAACTTTTGTAATAAAAATATATTTTTAAAAATCCCACCACTCAGAGACAAACACTGTTTTGAAGTTTTTTCCTTTATATATTTTTAACATAATTGAGATTAGATAATATAAACGTAATAAGCAAGCATCTAAGCCAGAAATGTTAGCTCACCTCTCTCTCTCTGTAAGAAAAAAAAAAAAGAGACACATTTCAATTAGCCAATCAGGTAACAATATGCACAAATGCCTGTGTACCATGGCTGTTAGAGTTATATTTTTCAGACCAAGTTAAGAAATGCATTAATATTAAGCTAGAATGAAAGGAACTCCCAGGGTCAAAGCTGTGAAATATGCCCAGAGGACAAGCAGTCCATGTTATAAGCAAAGGGTGGAAGGCCATGGAGAATGGTCTCCAAGGGAAAAAAAATATATATATATACATATATATATATATATATGTATATATATCTTAACAGAACACCTGATACAGAACACCTGATATGTTAGAAAGTTTGAAAAGAGAAATAAGGATAAGAAAAAAGCAAATAGTGCAAGAGAAAGAGAAGGTAATTAGAAACTTCAGGAAATGCAAATAACTCTAAAAGAAAGTAAACTTAAGCATAGTATACTAGTTGGCTCTGTAGTAAATAATACTTCCATATTCACAATAATATAACTACTGCTTACTGATTTAGTGATACACTGTTGGGGGAGTGGGCTGGTGGTATAAGAGATGAATCCTCCTCTCACAGCAGTCAGTCAACAGAAAATGTGTAAACTTGATAAAGAAAGAAAGAACATGCTGGGCATTCTACTTACAAATACCGAGGTAAGTGTGAGAAGAAACAACTCAAGTGAAAAGTAGCTGTCTTTGTGGTACAGGACAGAAGGTCTGGGGGAGCGTGTGGAGAGCAAAGAGTTGTACATCGTAAACTTCTGCAGGGTTTGCTTGTTTTAGTCATCTATATTTATTACTACTATAGTAAACATTTAAAATTTAAATTAAAAGATTTGTGCTCAAAATTATTTTTCATTGCTACTTGCCTCAAAGAGCAGAGCACAGTGTGCTTGAAGCCGAATGCGCTCTCCATTGGCCAAGGTCAACAGTTTGTTGTCATCCATCACAGAATTCATATTTTCCACCCACAGGGCATCCACATCGCCATCAAATAAGATGTATCTGTGGCAACCAAAGAAAGGAGCCATGAACCCGGGAGAGCTGCCAAGCGTGGGACTTGGGGTAGCCTGCCCATTCATACTGAACATCCGTTCCCAGGGCTCTCTAACCAGGACCCGAGCCAGAGCACCCTACCTGCTCCACAGCCTAGAACAGAGAACGCATGACAACTGTTTGAATTAGTCACCTACTGTGGCAGTTTGAGATTATTTATGATTCCAAAAAGAGAGATTATATTTGTAAACTGGTCTGTTCCTCTGGGCATAATAATCCTTTGATTGTATTAGATTCAGCTAAGACATCTGATTAAATTATGTTAAGATTAGGGCTTTGATTCAACCACGTCATTACACTGCAACTCAGCATTGAGTTCCAGCCCCCTTGGTGGACTGATAAAATAGACTCTCACACTGAAGTAAATACACAGAGAAGAAGAACACAGAGGAAGAGAGACAGCTCATTAGATAGGATCCTCCAGCCCCAAGAAGAGAGATGAGCCTGATAGTCTACAGTTGACCTTGTAAAGAGACCAGAGCAGCAGAGCCCAGAAAGAAATGAGCCCCAAGAAGAGAGACAAGCCTTATGCCAGCCTACAGCTGAGATCAGAAGAAGTTGAGACCATGGAGCCTTACGAAGAAAGAGGAAGGCTGAACCCTCGCAGACATTGCCCACTATCTTGCGTCAACACATGGCAACAGACTTTGGGTGAGAAAGTACCTTTTAAGCAACCTTGAGTTAGACTCTTTAGAGCCTTGTGATCATAAGCTTCTACCCCAAATAAATACCCTTTATAAAAGCCAACAGATTTCTGGTACTTTGCATCAGCACCCCTTTGGCTGACTAATACAGAATTTATCCCAGGGGTGGGATGGTGCTTTTGCAAATACCAAAATGCTGGAACGTTTTAATAAATGGATAAGAGGTATTTATTGGATGAATTGTGAGATGCTTGATGGAAAAGGCCTAGACTGCTTTTGAAAGACTGTTGGTAGTAATATGGAACCTAAAGTTATTTTTGATAAGGCCTTAAAAGGAAATAATTGTGAGATGCTTGATAGAAAAGGCCTAGAGTGCTTTGAAGAGACTGTTGGTAGGAATATGGATGCTAAAGAGACTTTTTATGAGGCCTTAGAAGTAAATGATCAAACTATTATTGGAAACTGGAAGAAAAGTGATCCGTATTTTAAAGTTGCAGAGAACTTAGCAAGATTAACTCCTGATATTTTATGGGAGGCAGAATTTGAAAATGGCAAGCCTGGGTGTTTAGCTGAAGAACTTTCCAAAGTAAACTCAGAGAATCTGATTTGGCTTTTCCTTGCAGCTTATAGTAAGATGCTAGATGAGACAGATAAGCTGAGAACTGAATTGTTGGGCACAATGAAACCAGAAACTGATTTCAGAAATTCCAAGCCTTTAGAAATCAAGCCCCCAGGCAATAGTGCCCCATTTGAGGAATTAACTAAACTTGGAACTTGTAAGTCAGAATTGAAAATGCAGTTATCCAGGAAAGATTTGTGGGAAGTTTTACTGTCTAATGGCTTGGACCCCTGCTTCCTGCATACTAAACCAACAAGCTTTTTGAGAGAGCTATGTGAACAAAATCACTGTCATCCTGGACTAAAAGGGACACAGGGAAGAGAGGGAAAGGAAAATGGCTTTAAGGGGAAAACCATGGAGGCTGAGATCTGGAATTAAGACATCGCCTTGGGCCAAGAGAGGAACCCCTATCCATGTGTATAGAGAGGGTGAGTTTGCCCTGGCAGTTGAAGAGGGTGGATGCTCCAGCCCACTGTTCAGGGAGAGTTTTGCCACCCCAGGCTACAGAGAGGGTGCAGCACATTCTCCAAGGGTTGGGGAGCGTGAGGTCAACACCCCATAGGTCTAAGAGGGGTGGGCTTGTCCCCCATAGATTAGGGAAGGCCAGGTTGCCAACTCATTGCTCTGAGAGTTGGGCCTGTACACCAGAGATTAGGGAGAATGTTGCTGTCACCTCACTGTACTAAGGGGGCTGAGACTGTACTCCAGAGATCAGGGAAGGAGTAGCCACACCCCAATGTTCTTGGAGGGTAAGGTCTAGAGCTCGTTTGCCACCCAGAAGCTTGCTGAGTGTAGAACCAAGAATATGGCCATTGGGCAAGCCTGTGGAAAGGATGGGCCCCCAAGAGGTCCTAGGGAGAGGAAACCATCATCTTGAGAATGACTCTCAGACTTTGAAGTCTAATGAAGTATGCCCTGCAGGTTTACAGAACGGTAGGGGACCCGTGACTCATGTCTTCCTCCCAAATTCTCCTTATAGTAATGCAAATGTTTACCCTTTGTCTGTCCCTTTATATATTGGAGGCAGATAAATTGTTTTGTAAATTTCAGAGATCTACAGCCAGATGGGACTTTGCCCCAAGACAAACTATTATATTTCTTTAAACTGGTTGTGTTATGATTTTGTACTTAGCATTGCTAACTGAAAGGATTTAAGGTTTTTGAACATTGTAATGTCTTTTTGGAATTCAGAGGGTGGAGTGTGGCAGTTTGAGATTATGAATTCCAAAAAGAGAGACTATGTTTGTAAACTGGTCTGTTCCTCTGGGCGTGATAACCCTTTGATTGTATTAGATTCAGCTAAGATGTCTGATTAAATTATGTTAAGATTAGGGCTTTGGTTCAACCA
>JAQZBX010079606.1:0-13959 GCA_029593785.1 Cabassous unicinctus | reverse complement strand
GTAATTTTTGGGGAAAAAGCACATACATTAAAACTAGGTAATGTTTTGTATATACAGTTATTTTGGATATATTATTGTAAGTTGTACAAATGTATTTTGAAGAATATTTAAGAAAAGCACTTTTGTTATTCCATCAATAAATGCTCTATTTTACTCTTGTGTGGTTTAGGAATAATCACATTTAAAGTAATAATTTTTTAAAAAATCATAAGGTAATGGAATTTTAAAGGCCTTGCTTTTTAAAAAGCATTAGAAAAATGCATCACTGAAATTCATATTTGTTAAACGTAACTTTAATTACATGTCACATAATCTGCTTTGTCTTTTTACTGTAGGTTCTTAGTTGGCTGCACCACTGTACTCTAATTTTTGCCTAGATAATGAAAACGATTTTGTCTTTGACACATAGGCAGACACTTTCAAAGCTGTTCAAAAAGCAGACAAATTTAGAACATTATTGGTTTCCTTGCTTCCCTTCAATCCCTTTTCCCTTCTCACCCACTTCGTGGATGGCACTAAGTTTAAATAATTTTAGAATACACTACATACTCCAAAGTGCTTCAGCAACTTGGTGCCATCCTTACAAAAGGCCCACAACAAATTGGGGGGTCCAGGTGGATCTCTTTGTTTTGCTCTGTTTTTCCTCACAAACTCAGTTTTATTTGGAAGCTATATGGAAAGGGAACATATTTGAAATGACCTTGCTTACCATCATCTTGCAGTCCCCCTGAGTTACACGGGATAAGGAAAGACTGACACTGTTTATGCTTCACCGCCAGTCTGCTGTGGCCTTGGTACCCCTTACCATAAAATTATAATAAAAATTTGAAGTGTTTCCAGGTTCATAACATTTGAAAATCACATATCCTGATCCTTTTATACTTTAGCAGAAAATCTTTTTATAGTTCAAGGGTATAACAAATGAAATTGTAACTTGATGATGAAAAGAACAGAAGAAAATTAAGAACACACTTGTTGAGATCCTTTAATTTAGTCGAGGGTATTTGAAAGTCTCCCAATACTAAAGACATACCTTGTCAAGGAACAGAAGCATTTAATGTGGCATTATATAGTATTTTCTTATGATTCTTCAGACCTTTTTTATCTCTACAAAATACCTTTAAGTAAAACAGGATATCATTTAATAGTGGAGCTGTTAAGGTAATTTTCTGCAGTCACATTGCTAAATTCAATCTGACCTAAACAAAATCCAGAATATATTGTCTGGCCTTAAATTATTTATATTTAGATTCTGAAATTAATAGACGGAATTAGAGGATACAAGTTCATTTGTTTAAATGATTGTATTTAAGAAGATCTAGGAAAGAGATTCAATCTATCCTAGTATTTATTAGCTTCCTTACTAGAAAGTTCTTATTTCCATTTGACAGGTTGTTCATGAGGTCTTGATCCTTTAGACCCTTGACCTTAATAGATTTTTTGGGATAAACCCTAGAAGGAGTTGTGAAATAGCAGTTTTTCAGTTTCCACCATACTCTTCACATCAAAACTTAGTCACAAGGTTTGAAACATATCTGAACTAAAGTTTAATGACCCATCTCTCTCAGGCTTTTTACATTTTAATAAACTATGGGCATATTAGCTAAATTAGTGAAATACTTACTGTAGAATTCTACTTGTAATCAAAGGAGAAAGGCATATATTGGGGGAGAGGGGGATAGATATCATGCCTTTTAGTCCCTTAGATCACTGAATGACTTAAGGCTGGACAAATGATGTCTCTGAAAGTTTAATCTCAAGGTTAAGATTTTTCTTAACATTACCTCCTGTGAGCCATCCATTGATTATCAGTTATCCTTACCAGTAAGATTTTTGTCAGTTTAGTGTACTGAAGGCTGAGACTTCTATCTCTTGATTTTCTCTGTCACCAGAAGTCTTTGCCATGTGTGATACGGGCAAGTGCCTTCCCAAAAGAGAGCTAAGTAAATTCACAAGGACTTAAATATTTGTTTATATTTGTGGTGGATTATGGAACTGATTTTGGATTAGCCTTAAATTTTCATTCTGATTACTAAGGTAATTCTGAATGTTCGTCCCATTGAAATAGCCGTCTGTGCTTTCCTGGCCCAAGGATTTGACGTTTTCATGCAGTTGAATTCCAAAAAAGGGAATCATTCTTTCTCCTTTAACTGTCATCAACTTTTATTGGTTATCAGCTTTTGACAATGGCTTTTCTGTTCAAATTTAGCCCTATTTTTGTTTCATTTTTTGACTTGTATCCTTTCTAAGAGAAGGGCTCACTGCTGCCTGTTCTGAGGGATGTGACATTTTAGTCAAATGAGTGTGGGGCTACAGTGATCATGGTGAAATTCTAGGAGATGCATTCTATTGATGGACTCTGCTCCTCCCCCAAATAATCCCAAAATTGATTATTTTCTAGTGAATGGTTATCTTCCTCCTTTTTGTCACAAGTTATGGCAGTATGCAATTGATTCTCAGATAAATGATGTTGACAGTATTTCCTTAATTTGTGTAAAAACTATGCGTAATTTTCATTATTCTAACTTCTGACATTTTTTCTCTCCATAAATAAAAATAATGTCTGATGTTTAGTTAAAGTAGATCCAACTTTGCTTGATTTTATTAGAATTGTTCCATCCAATTTCTTTTTTATATTATTTAGACTTGCCAACAACTCTTTACTGAGAATCTCTTTTTCCTTCTTAGGCTGATTGCCAGAGGGGGAGGCGGAACAATAAGCGGATTAAACTTGAAAGACAAATAATTTGACCACTTTGTTCAATGTTGTTGAAGTTTCAGGGATGGCTACTTGTCCTTCTGACATACTAAAGCTTTGCCTGTACCATACCATCTTTGGGTTAAGCTAAGGTTGTAGAGTGGGACTTAAAAATACTAGGGCAAACATTTGATTTTTAAGTAATGGCAGCAAGCTTGGGAAAGATGTTGGGTCAACTCAACTTTTCAACAGAAAAACAATAAAGAACTCGAAGTGCATTCATTGGAATACTAGAGTTGCTGTGAGACACTTAAAAGACCTCTCTTGGTATACTTTCAGTTTTTCTAAGTCTTTCCAGAAGTAGAAATCTTTTTTTTTTTTTCCCAATTAAATCTGCGTCAACTGTAAGTGAGCTGGAAGAAAGGGAAGGCAGAAAACTGGGGATAATAGTTTTCTTTGTAGTTCTGAAATAGTCCCCTTTCTCAGGTTACAAGACACAGCAATGGGAATTTTCTGGAGCACCATAGAAACTGACTGGGAGAGATGTTTGTTTCAGGCAGTAGTGGACAAATGAGCCTTTGGGTGCTAGAGAGATGTTGATATAATTATTTGAATCCTATCCCAAAAAACCTGTAATAACCTGCATTGGGTTCTCAGGAAAAAGGAGAATGGCTGATGTGCTTTAAAAATAGTATTCCAAGACCTTTTCAGTAACAGAATTGCAGGAAAGATAAAGAATAGAGGAATCCCATTGCATTTTTTGTCCATTTGGATAAGAAGTCAGTTATATCCCTTGATTTCTGGAAAAAAAAAAAAGCATCCTTTTTTTTTTAATTTAATTGCTTAGTGTTATGGAGGTGCAAATGAGAACATTAAAGAGGAAAAAATGCCACATAGTCAAGCTGGAGTTTTTTGGGGGGAGGGGTAAGAGGGGGGATTGAACCCAGGACCTCTTATGTGGGAAGCAGGTACTCAGCCACTGAGCTACATCTGTTCCCCCACAAGTTGGTTTATTTATTTATTTATTTATTTATTTTAGGAGGTACTGGGGATCAAACCCAGGACCTCGTACATGGGATGTAGGTGCTCAACCGTTTGCGCTACATCTGGTCCCCAGTCTTTTACTTTGAAAGCTCCCATACATGAATAATAAACAGGCTATTTACCAGATAGTTAAAAAAAAAAAAAATAAAGCTTCCATAGAATAAATTCCTTACTGAAGGTAATTCTTAGAATGACTCTTTTTCTTGTATATGGGATAATGGTACAAATCCTCTAAAAATGGCTATCTCTTCATTTTTCACACTTTTTTTCTCTCTGTTAACATTGGTAGGCTTTAAAAAATGCATCTGTGTTTTAAGTTGAAAGGTTTAGAAGTGTGAAAATTCACCACGGTAGATCTGGGCATTCATTGTGGAACTGGGGGTTGCTACTTCCACCCCTGTCAACACACCAGTGGCTACACGTGTCCTGGTACCTTGAAGACTTCAGTCTTGGCCTTATGGATCATTTTCAAAACATGAAAGACATCTTGGCCTAACCCTAGGAAATAATATGAATGTGAGTTGCTTATTTGCTATTTTTGATGCATTTAGTTTAAGGATTTGAGTACATTTTAAAAGAATGTACTTTAAAATTTTATTTACAGTAGCCACTGCTGCTTACTGTATAACTAGGGAGAGATTTAGAAAATGCCTAAGGTTTAATATTTTATGCAACTTTCAACACCTCAAATATGCTAAATTTAATAATTCCCCTCCCCAATTAATATCCAGAGCAGTGCCCCATTTTTTTCAGTACAGTGTAGTTAATTTTCAAAAATGATTTCTAGTTAATATTGGAATGTTTTCTTCAGCCAGTATTTCTAAAACTTCAGTAACCATAAGAATTTCCATGGTACTTGTTAAAATGTGGATTCTGGAGTTTGCATTTTTAGCAAGCATCTGAGATGATTTCAGTGCCTTCTTGGACTGCATTTTAGAGCCACTTTTAAATGACAGTCACAAATTTGTATTATAGACTTTAAAGTCTTATGGGCTAGAATCTGCAAAGAATATGGAAGGTTAGAACTATAATTGTTTTGTGTGCTAACAGTTTCAAAGATAGAAGCTTAGCAAATAGGAAGTATGAGTGGTAATTTAGGGGAATCGACAGATTTTTCTAATTTAACTGTTAACTATTCTTAAACTACTTCCCATAGATGAAATGATACTCCGTGACACAATAAAGAATGAAAGTAAGAGTCTTTAGAAATAGAAGAAACTTTAGAAATGGTTCGGTCTATCCCTTTCATTGTGGAATGAGCTAAGTCATCTGTGATCACATACCAGATAAGAAGCAAAGCCAGGAAAATGTAGGTTTTCTGATTCCAGCCTCTGCATCCATTTCCATCCTTAGAGTAATATTAAAATTGGTTTGCCTTTTTCATGAGGAGGTGGCACATGAATGTAGTGAGAATAAAACCAGTCTAGAAAATATAGAATATGTTGCATTTCATCCATCCTGTTAATAAAGAATATACAAAAAATTTTGAGTTTGCTACATTTACAGTAAGAGACAAAGGCAATAGGAAGGGAAAGTCAGTGGAAATGTTATTTGGCATTACTTGTTCTATAACCAGTGAAGAATCTTATTTAGTTTAGCAGTTGGCCTTTTTCTGCAGGATCTTTGGGAAATGAAAAAAAAGTCTCTGTAATCTAACAATTAGCCCCTCTCACTAACTCATTGAGCAAACTGAATTGCAGGGTCACAGTTCAAAACAGGACATTAAATGTAAAGAATGGCTTGTTGACAGGAGTGACAAGTTCTTGCCGGTCTCTTTGATTTCGGTACTGTCTGGGATGGTATCTGAACATTTTTCATAAATGATGATGAAATTGGCAGAGGTACACTCTGAAACCCCTTTTAGCTAGAGTACAGAAAATGTGTTGGCATGAGCAGTGGGACCAGTGGGAATGGACAAGTCTTCGGGTGGATGGCCTTGGTTATCACAGCATATCAAAACTGCAACTGAAGAGTATAGTTTAAATAGCTTTCTCCACCAGACTACAGGAGTTGTCCAGTGGTTGACATTTACATATTTGCACAGCCACAAGCCAAGGCATCGTGGCCTGTTGTCCCCAGTGGCAATGTCCCTTAAATTTTATCTCTGGCAAAAGTTGACACTCTAGAAGCCCAGCAGTTGTGATCAAAATGAGAATTCAGTAGTCGGTTGTGGGTTTGCTTTTCTCTTGCTTGATACTGTATTACAGATCCCTATTTGCTTACTTGTGCTAAGTAGCTATTGAAATGTCACACAACGGATGAAATCAACCTGGAAGAGGCCATGCTCCGAGGGACTCTGCTGGCTTTGAGCTCGTGCTCCCCACGCAGTGTTGCCAGGTTCTTAGTGCCACTGAGGGTTATAAACCTCTTTTCCCACAATTTGTTCCCAAGATTATTTATAGGTGCTATTCAGTCAAGAAGTGTTCCATGGTTGATTAAATGTGGGAAAGGCAGGCTGTGCTGTGCTTTTGTTTTTATCAGGGGACTTCTTGGATCTGCTAATTTTAAAGTGTTCGTAGTGCATCTCTACAAGAGAATTATAATATATAGTGTTTAACCATGTGTCTTCGTTTGCCCCATGACTGCCAATGCAAAGTACCAGAAATGGGTTGGCTTTTATAATGAGGATTTTATTTGGGGTAAAAGTTTACAGTTCCGAGGCTGTGAAATGTCCAAATCAAGGCACCATCAGAGATGCTTTTTCACCAAAGTCAGTTACTGGTTAGTCTGGGGTCCTGCCACATGGCGAAGTTGGTGGCCAATCTCTGCCAAGGTCCCTGCCTTCCCTTCTAGAATCTACCGTCTCCTAGAGCTCAGCTGTGGGCATCCAGGTATAGGGCTTGTCTCCTTCTTGGCCTCTCAGTCTCAGCTGCTCCACTTTCTTAAGTTCAGCTGTCGACTATGAGGCATATGGCTGTCTCTTCAGCTTTGAGCTGCTCCATGAGCCCAGCCTCTTAGGGGTTTTGTGCTTCAGTTTCGGCTTCTAGTGATCCTCGAGTCCTTTCTCACATGGCAGTGTCAAAAATGGTGGCTTCTTTCTCTGTGTCTTCGTTTATATAAAGCTCAAGTAAGAGGGCAGAGACGCAATCTGAGTCACGCCTCACTAACATAGTCCAATCCAAAGTGTCCCACATCCACAGGAATGGATGAGTTCAAGAACATAATCTTTTTCTGGAATTCACCAAATTCAAACTGTCACACCCATGTAACCAACCACACTACCCCCTCTCCCTAAATATACTGGATTAGCATTCTGGAGAATGTGCTTTGGGAAACAATATAGCCTACCACAAACCAATTTGCCCCTGCATTACATTTCTTTTTTTTTTTTTTTAAAGATTATTTATTTATGTTATCCATCTTACACACACCCCCGACCCGCTTGCTGTTTGTGTCCATTCGCTGGGTGATTCTCTGCTTCTGTTTCCTGCCCTCTCCTCTCATCCTTCTCCTCCTGTCTTCACTGAGATTCAATCCTGGGGACCTCCGATGTGGGAGAGAGGCGTTCTGCCACCTGCGCCACCTTAGTTCCTGGTCTTCGGCGCGTCTCATCTTGGCTCTCCCATGTCTCTGTCCTGCTACGTCGTCATCTTGCTGTGTGGCTTGACGGGGTCTGCCTCGCAGCACGTGGGCCTGGCCCACCTGCACTCCTTCCATATGTTTTGTTTTTTTATTTAATTTTACCGGGAGGTCCCAGGGATCGAACCCAGGTCCCTCCATATGGCAGACGGACGCCCAACCATTTGAGCCACATCCGCTCCCCCCCCCCCATTACATTTCAGTATTCAAAGGGGCAAGACTTCATACCCTCCCTCCTGGCATACTCTCCATTCTTCCATAATGTCTTCAACTGGTGTTTACACACCTATCTTCCTTTTTAGACTTAGCTTCTAGAAGGCAGAAACTGTCTTACTTATGTGAAATATTTCTTAGTTTGCCTGACTAGCATAATAATGCTTGGTACATCTATGTGCTCAGTAAATGTTGGATGAATAAATAATAGACACCCCTAACACTGCACATTGGCTCCTTTTCCTCCTTAAAAGCAGCTGCTGTACTGTTCTTTAAACCGATTTCATTATAATGAAATGGTGACTGTAGAACCACAGGGGCACAGCAGAATGACCTGTCTCAGCCAAGCAACTGCTTCAGGGCCCCATCCCATTGTCAGTGGAAACCTCCTCCTCCAGCATTGTTTGTGTGTGGTTGGTCATACTCTCAAAATGGTTTCAGAATTGTCATGACATGACACTGTAAACAAAAGATTTGCACAATGTAAATCACTGTCCCTGCTTTTGATCTTCAGCTCCTCAAAAAGCAGGATACACATATTACTTGCTGTTTGTCTTTCTGGCTATTGTTATAATTCACTGTTGGCAGAGATGGTGCCTTTTAAAAAGTTACTGCCAGAACTTTCCTCTAGTTTATCTTTCTCATCTTCTTGTCACCTAGTTGCTTAAAGATGGAGGGAGTGGTGGTGAGGGTGTCATCTAGCACCCAGCTTAGGATGGAGAGTGCTAAGAAGAATCTGAAGTGGCCCCTGAAGCCAGGCTGTGGTTAGTTGCTTTCTCCATTCCTCTCCTCTAGCCCACTCCCTACCTGCTTCTATTCTAGTCTAACCAGACTCCTGGTTAACTTACACCAAACACTTCCGGGTGGTTTGCTCATTTAATAGTAACAGAGAGCTTGAACTTGCTGAGCGGAGACTGGAAATGAATTACTCCACTTATGAAAGTCATGAGCAAGAGTGTTTCTTCAGGGTCTCAGGTTTGTGCACAAGTTGTATTTCTTGGATTAGGGGGCATGGGACTATATCAAAGCCTGCTGATTCTAGAGGAAGTGGGATTGCTTAAGAAGAGTGTCTCTAGCTGGCACCGCCAGTGTAAATGAAACGAACTACTCTCAAGAGCTTCATAGCACTTAATATCAAGGCTACTTGAGGAGTGGGACATAGATTACAGTAAGGTCTTGAAATCCTTTTTTGCAGCCAAGAAAGAGATGAGTGACATAAATGGAGTAGGGGAGCTCAAGTAAAATGATTCTGGGCTTTGGAATCAAAAGGAAAGAGAAGGCCAAATGTTCGCTGTGGTTTTCTGCTTCCATTGAGAAAGGTTTGAGAGCTTGGAAGGAAGAGTTAGTAAGCCTTAGTGGTTAATTGAATGTAATGGTGTGGAAGAACAAAGATGACCTAAACTCTTTCATAACACAAAACCTGCATGGTAACACCTTATTAAGTGGAGGAAGAGGCCAGCATTTTCTGATCATGTACTCTCTGCCAAGCTCTCTGCTGATACTTTGCTATATGTTAAATAATTTCATTTCCATAATTAAGATATGAGATGGCTTGTGGTTACCTCCATTTTAGGAATGAGGAAATGATTTCTTGAAGAGATTCAGTGGCCACATGCCTAGACTTAAGTCAAAACCCACAGAAGTGCCTAGTCTCTTGACTATGTTTAAAGAGAGGCATTGGAAAGCAACAGTTTAGTTGAGCAGATAGTAAATATTTTGGCTTTGAGGGCCTTTGGCATCTGTGGTAATATTCAACTCAGGGGCTGTAGTGGAAAAGCAGCCATAGACAATTTCTAAGTAAATGAATAGGTGTCTGTGTTCCAATAAAACTATAAAAACAGGCATCCAGCCATGGTTTACTGCCCCTGCTTTAGAGAAATAAAACTTTATTCCTCTAATATATTCTGCTAGGCTCTTTGGAATTTAGGATATCAGAATCCCCTAACTCTTAAACTTTTAGTGAACATCTTAATTTTATTTTTATTTTTATGGGAGACTATTATAAGACTGATGGCATTTTTTAAAAAAATCAGTAGAAAATGTGAATGAAAATTTCACCTTTGGCATATGGTAATTACTCAATAATTATTAAATAAGGCCAGATTAGGTGTCAAAAAAGATGCCTTTTATCTAGGTTGCTTGTTAGATCTTGCCAGGGGGGCTTATGAACCTTCAAATACTTTCCAGTAGAGTGGTCACACAATGTGTTGTCAGCCCTGTTTGACAGAACAGGAGATGTTCTAGGACATAAGGGGAGAGAGGTTGAGAGCTTGGAAGGAAGTCAGTAAGCCTTAGTGATTAATTGAATGTAGTGGTGTGGAAGAGAAGGTCAAGAGGTTGGAACAAGGATGATCTGGTGCACTCCGGAGTCCTGAGACTGATTTTGTTTCACATGTTCCTGAAAGTAGAATGCCCCCGAGGTTCCTCATTGCTTGCTCTTTTCTCTACCCTCTGACATCTCACCCCAGTCTTTGTTCTTTCCCTGCAGTTTCAGATTATGCTCCTCTGTCACATGGGAAAGTTTCTGGTTGAGCCATTTGACCAAATCAATATCTGTTGGGTTTCCCACTCTGTGCCAAGCACTATTGCTTTGCTTATCTCTTTGCACATATAATGAGTACAGAGCTGGTGGATTTTAAACCCTCTAGAATAGACCCTTTTTCCTGTGTTTATTTGATAAGTAAAGTAACTCTGCTGGTCTGTATGATCACGTCAAAAGCCCAAGTGAAGATATCTCTTGTGGATCAAACTCCCACTTTTTTCTGTGATTGCTTAGGAAGGAAGATGCTAGGCAAAACTATATAAGGCTCTTTCTAGCATTCACAGTAGTGGTTCTCAAGCTCCTCAGGCAAGGGGAGTGTCAAGGCCAGTGAAATGCCTGCTACAGTATCATTTTCCCACTGATAATTTACTATCCAGAGTAGAAATGAACCTGAGCCTTTGGAGTTGGTAATAGTTTAGCCCATGGTCTTCCGAGAGGATTCTGAGATATAAGGTTCTGGCATTCCACTCTCTTTTTCTACTTCCTGTAAGTTCCCTGTCAAGTAATGGGCAAACACAGCCCCTATTGGTTGGTAGTTGCATGTCCACTATAGGCAAAGAAACTCAACATGGATGCCAGCAAGCATACATTTTAGGGCAAGGCGACAGAAGCCTGGATATTTTGAAGAAAAGAAGTTGGGTGGATGAGGGAAAGTTTCAAGCTTAGCTCATGAGCAGAGAACAGAAGAACTACAGGGAGGGAGAGGAGGAAGACACAAAGGATGACTGTGAGGCTAGCAAGACAGTGGGAGGACAGAATGAAGAACACTAGCACGTTCCTAGTCATGAGGGCAGAGAGAGGGTGAGCTGTATTGTATCCCATGGCAATTGGCCTCACTAGAAGGTCGTCTTCAAAAAATGTGTTTAAGGGTCTTCATAAACACCACACCCACAAAGTCCAACCCAAAATCTCTTTATTCTTTTAAATAATGTTGACTCTGGCTGTTTAATACTGAAGGCTCTGTAGAAACAGTGAGGACCCCTTAATCAGTATGAAAAACTGTCCCCAAACACAATGCCAGAAATCTTGGAAGAAGGAATTGCCATTACCTGAAATGCCTTACAAGTTACCTTTGAATGGCTCAAAGACATCGGTGATTTCCCAAGAATTTAGCATGCTTTTTAAGTTAAAATGATTTTGGATCCTAAATCTGAAAAACAAACCATCAACTCTCATTTGAAATTTTTATTCAATATTCTTCCATACACACCCTTAATTTGGAAGCTGTTTCCAGCCTTATCTTCCATTGCTCCTTCTCATAAACCCACTTACTAATATAACCACACACTACTCTTTCTCATCTCTGTGCCTTTTGCAGGTGCTGTTCTTTCCATGTCTCCCCCACCTCTCTTTATTGCCTTTTAATTCCATGCATTCCTCTGAGCCCAATTCAATTGTCACTTCCTCCTCACCTCTCCAGCTGTTTGAGACCTTCTTAAACCTCCATTATATAGGACATTGTAAGCTACTTGAGAAGAAAGCCTATCCCTGTCAATTTTAAAATTTCTTAATAATAATAATTAATGAGTACTTATCATGTGCTAAGCACTGATATATACCTTATGTAATTATTTAATCTTCACATAACTATGTTATTATCCTCATTTTAAGGATGGGGAAACTGAGGCTTAAAGAATTTTAGAAACTTAGCCAAGATCATATGATTAGTACATAATGGAGCTTAAATTCAAACAAGGCTGTCTGACTGAAGACATGCTCTTAACCTCTACACTTTCTCCCGCCTTTACATGGCAACATAGTAGGTGTACAAAAAGTGGCTAACAGTAGAATGTCTCATTTGATATGTTTATATTTGATACGGCGTATCTACATGTTTTCTGTATGCAGTGTACACCTTTGAGACACAGCACAGAAGGAATACAAGTGAAAGCCTTGGTACAATAACTGGAAAGAATCAGCACACCAACTTCATAATATTTCCCTAAGTGCAAGGCATTTAAAATTTTACTGTTAAAGGAGCCTTTAAAAATGCTGCTGACATTATTTTTCTTTGAAAACAAACAAAGTTTGGAATGTAATTTAGATGACCTTTTCTATAAACCATGCAGAGCTTGCAGGAGAGTAAAAATAATGAACAAGACCATTTAATATCAAAGATCTTCATGGTAATATGAGACAATGTGACCAATATTTTAAACGAAAGTATCAGAATTTCACATAAAAGTATGTTTTGGATTTTCTTAATAGTTTCCAAAAAAGCTATATGCAATCTCCAGTATGCTGACATTTCTCAAAAATAAATTAAAAAATAAAAATCTGAACCACCTCTTCTAAAACTCTCTAAAGTATTAAAAACACATCCATTTTGAGAATTCTTAATGCCAGAACATAGTGGTTGATAGCATGAACTTGAGAAGTAAGTTGCCAGGGTTTGAATCCTGACACTGCCTCAGAGGGGCCTTGAGCAAGGGAATTGACTTCTCATTTGTGAAGAGAGCATGATGGCAGTGCTTAGTCCATGGGGTTGTGAAGAGTAAATGAAATAATCCTTGTAAACTGCCTAGAACAATGGCCAGCATGGGGCATATGCACTTTATTGTTATCATGTTTATTGTTATTTCTCAATGGTACTGAGAAAGAGCTAAGGGATGCTTGAAGTCAAGTATGGTGATTATGGTGGGTGATAAAACTGGGTAATATCATTTTTTTTTTAATTTTAATTTTTATCGGGAGGTCCTGGGGATCAAACCCAGGTCCCTCCATATGGGAGATAGACACCTAACAATCTGAGCCACATCTGCCCCCCATTATATATCATTTTTGATAAACTAAAACTGAAAGTGAGCCATGTCTTGAAAAGATGAATGCTTTTCTTATATGGCTATGAAGGCAGGTACATAAGAAATGCTACCAAAATATCTTGAACAAAGAAAATTCCCTTTATCAAAACCAGACAAGGAAGTCACAAGAAAAGAAAACTACAAATCAATATCCTTTATGAATATAGATGCAAAAATTCTAGCAAACAGAATCCAGCAACATCTAAATCCCATCATGAACAAGTGGGATCTATCCCAGGAATGTATAGTGGTTCAAAATATGAAAACCAGTTAAGGTAATATGCAATAGTAATAGAATAAAGGACAAAAGCCACATGATCATCTCAATAGGTGCAGAAAAAACATTTGACACAATCCAACACATTCCATATTTTTGTCATGAGACTAGAGATAACAAACTAGGGATAGAAGGGAACTTCTTTAACCTGGTGAAGGGCATCTATGAAACACCCACAGTTAACATCATACTTAATAATAAAAGACTGAATGCTTTCACCTTAGATCAGGAACAAATCAAAGACGTCCACTCTTGTCACTTCTATTCACCAGAGTATGGGCAGGGCAATTGGGCAGGATAAAGAAATAAAAGACATCTAGATTAAAAAGAAGTAAATCTCTGTTCACAGATGAGTTGATTTTGTATTTAGAAAATTCTAAGGAATCAGAAAGAAAAACAAAACAGAAAAACAATCTTGAAAAAGAAGATAACTTGGAAGATTTGAATCAGTTCCTGATTGTGGTACTGGCAAAAGGATTATCTAATCTTTCAATGGGGAAAGATTAGTCTTTTCAACAAATTGTGCTGAGATAACCAGATGCTAGCTAACCACATGCAGAACAATGAACCTGGATCCCTACCTCATACCATATACAAAAATAATTCAGGGGGGCGGATGTGGCTCAAATGGTTGGGCGTCCATCTGCCATATGGAGGGACCTGGGTTCGATCCCCGGGACCTCCCGGTAAAATAAAAAAATATATATAGAAGGCGCATGGGCTGCCAGGCTCTGTGTGCTGGTGAGCCGCCAGGCCCTGGGAGCCATGCAGCAAGATGATGACGTAAAAGGAGAGAGACAAGACG